>RJWK010002386.1:0-70790 GCA_004363435.1 Platanista minor | reverse complement strand
TTTTTTTTTTTTTTTTTTTTTTTTTTTTTTTTTTTTTTTTTTTTTTTTTTCGCGGTACGTGGGCCTCTCACTGTTGTGGCCTCTCCCGTTGCGGAGCACAGGCACCGGACGCGCAGGCTCAGCAGCCATGGCTCACGGGCCCAGCTGCTCCGTGGCATGTGGGATCTTCCCGGACTGGGGCGTGAACCCGCATCCCCTGCATCGGCAGGCGGACTCTCAACCACTGCGCCACCAGGGAAGCCCCTATTTCCTCATTTTTAATTTCTGATTGTGTTGTTTGAATTCTCCTTCAAGCTGGTCATAACGTCTTACTTGTTTCCTCATTAGTAGTTTGCTAAATATAATCTTTGACTCATGTTCATTTTATATTTGTATGAGAGTAATGATTTTACCTTTTAATAAAGTTTTACTTTAACAGGAGTTAAGGCCCAGGCTTAGAAATTTACAGTTTTCCGCCCCCCCCCCATATACATGAATATCTAGCAAGATATACAAAAGTATTAGTGGAAGCAGATAAATTCTTTGTTGTGTAGTATTGTCCTGCATATTAGAGAATTTCTCTTCCCACGAAGTATTAGCAGTGCCCTCCCATTACTGAGGCAACTAAGAAGTGTCTCTGTCACTCACATTCTCAAGACATATCCTGCAGGGCAGGATTGCCCCATTGAAAATTACTCTTGACAATGTTCAACTTGACTTGAGCTTTACCAAAAAATAGCTATGGTTAAGAACTACCACTCACCTCAACTCTTTTGCTTTCTGGAATCTCCCCACCCTTTTTTGTTCTGGGAAAGGGTTAACTGCAAAGAATCCCCCTTCCTCATGTGACTTGGGTGAGACTCACTGTCCACTCTTTCTCCTGACTCCTGTAAGACTCAGCCTCTATGAAACCTCAGCCCACTTTTTCTGTTTGACATATTCCTCATTAATGAATGTTTCCCCTATAGTAATAGTCTGAGTGAAAGTGTGTCCTTAATTGTCTGGTATATTTTGTATTACACACTGCTCTAAGCTCAATTTTACCAAATTATATGTACATATGAATTCTTCATCCATTCCTTAAAACAATCATCCCTCACATTTATTGAACACATACATACTAGGTACCAGTATAAAATGGTAATTTAAATCAATTGCTAGAGATGAATTTATGGCTATTTTTTTTTTTCGCGGTATGCGGGCCTCTCACTGTTGTGGCCTCTCCCGTTGTGGAGCACAGGCTCCGGACGCGCAGGCTCAGCGGCCATGGCTCACAGGCCAAGCTGCTCCGCGGCATTTGAGATCTTCCCGGACCGGGGCACGAACCCTCATCCCCTGCATCGGCAGGTGGAATCTCAACCACTGCGCCACGAGGGAAGCCCAAATCAGTTCATTTTTGTCCAACTCCCCTTCTGTCACCCAAGTCCAGGCCATCAACATTTCCAGCATGGATTGCTGTTAACACTCTTCTCACTGATTGCTTGCTTTTGCACACCTCCAGCCAATTCCTCACAATGCAGTCAGAAGATCTATTTAAACTCAGATTTGCTGTGTCATTCCCAAGCTTTAGACCCTTTCAATGATCTTAACAGGGCTCATAAAACTCGATGTTTCTGTTCATTAAAATGTTGAAAAGAGATTAAAGGGACCACTACTCTGCATAAAAAATTGGATCATAACTTGAAGACAGAATTGGGAAGAGCTGGAAAAAGGGTGGCCATGGAGGAGAGTTTGAGAGAATGAGGGCTGAATAGCACTGCAGCAGGGAGAGGGCATCAGATGAGTTCAACTGGGGGCAGAAAGTCAGAAAACACATTTTCTTGGGAATTGCCACAATTTGGGACAGGGCATTGAATTTCCCAAATATAAAATTTGGAGGACAATGCTATCTCAGCTTTGATCCAATTTGAGAGTTGGAAGGCCTTCACTTTTCAGTGTTCGCTGGGCATTGTGAAGATGGTATCTAGGGATGGAGCATAATTGCAAGCCCCCGTTGAGTGGCTGTCCCTTCCTTCTTTGAGATGAGATTTTCCCCGTGGACCTCTGAACTATTTTTATTAGTGGCATATTCCTGCTGGGAAAATTTACTGTTTGGTCCTCAATTTAGAAATACAAGGAAGATGAGACAAACATGTTGACCTTAGTGGTGTAAAGTTCAGCTGAGTTTTTCTTACAAATCTTTCCAAGTCTTAATTATTACCTTTTCATCTTGAAGTGGAGCAAATTAAATAACATCGTGGCCAGGCCCTTCTGGTTGAGAGTTAGGAAGTAAAATGTTTTGTCTCGGAGCGTGGCTTATTGCATATTTCCTCCACTTCATGCCTCCACATGAATCCTAGTGGTATTAATACATCCCATGCGGTGGAGCTAATTAACGTTGTTCAGCACTCTCATTTTGACAAAAGTATTTACCAATGAGGAATATCACCTTTCATGTGAGGCTATCTCTGGATAGCATGAGGACCGATACACAGAGAGATATATCCTCAAGGAGTTTACCGTCTGACACCAGAAACACTGATGGACCCAATAAAGTTGACAACAGTAACAAATAGTTATGAATCCCCAAACATGTGCCAGACACTGTGTTCAGTGCAGGAGTTTTTAAAAAAGGGATAAAAACTCATTTTTTCACTTCAGGAAGTCAGTCTTGGAGGGACCCCAGAGATGCATACCAATCATTTCAATACTGAGTGGTAAATGTTAGATGGAGCTATATATACTTTTTTGTTTTATTTAGAGTCAGGAAAAAAATGGTAGTTATGAGTCTTTTCAGGTAGCAGTTGGGAAAAGCTTCACAGAGGAGGTGGCATGTTGGCTGGAACTTAAATTATGAGTAGGAGGTCATCAGGCTAGATGGATGGATGGGTATTATAAGCACAAGAGAAAATAATTTGTGCAAAGCCACAAAGGCATGACTATGGATGACATATTATGGCAATGGTGAGCAGAACGACCAGAATAGATAGTTGACCACTGTTTCTGTACCACTTAACTGGCTCTCTCTGAGCTGCTTTTTTAGGTAAAGCAAAAAGGGAAATAATCAAATTAAAACATCAACTCTTACTTTCGTGGAGGTATTATGCTATAAATTCGTTCATTTACTCCTTTAACTCATTTAATATATATTAATTGCCTGTCTAGATGTTCCATGCATCTGGCTTGACACTGAAGATGCTGCAATGAATAGAGACAGACCAAGTCCTTGACCTCTTGGAATATGAGCACCCGGGTTCTCTAATGGGTTCATTCAGTTTAGCTCACCTCACTGATTCCTTTCAATGGAGTCAAAGGCTGAGACCAGATTAAGAAAAGTCAGAAACGTGTGGTGTTTCAACCTATTACCTAGATGGGGGATGTGATGGCTAATTTGACTGGGCCATGCGGTGCCCAGATATTTGGGTAAACACTATTCTGCGTGTGTTTGTGAGAGTGTTTCAGGATGAGATTAAGATCTGAATTGGTAGAGTGAGTAAAGCAGGTTCCTCCCTAACGTAGGTGGGCCTCACCCAATCTGTTGGAAGCCTGAATAAGACAAAAGGCGAAGTAAGGTGGAATTCACTCTCTCCGCCTGTCTTTGAGCTGGAACACTGGTCTTCTTTTGCTTTTGGACTTGGATTCAGACTGGGACTTACACCACTGATGCTCCTGGGTCTCCAGCTTGCTGACTGCATATCTGGGATGTCTCAGCCTCCATAAGCATGGGAGCCAATTCCTTATAGTGAATCTACCTCTATCTCTCTATCTCTATCACCTCTATCTCTATCTCTAATCTCTAATCTCCTGTTGGTTCTGTTTCTCTGGAGAATCCAGATAAATGCAGGGAATTAAAGGTAAAACAATGTCCAATAGCAGAATAGCTCTGCCTAAAGTTTGCTTTTTCACCATTTAAGATATTGCAATTTATTGAGAGATCTGGCTTACATCTTAACTGGAATGGCTAGCAAGTGAAAAACTGTAATTTGGGAGGGAGAACACTAAAGAGTTTCTTTTTCGATAGGCCAGATCATCATTCTAATGAACGAAAAGGAAAATGTATTGCTGCCTACACACATGTAAACCAAACCAAACCAAACCACACAAAATTTCTATCCTAATGATATGATAACACTTTTGAACGAGTTGGATGCACGTTATGTGGAGAACAGAATGTTGAGTTTATCCTATAGGTTTATGACTCATTTCTATGAAATAGGAATAATCTTAACAGATAACTGGCTGGGATCAACTAACCTAAAAAAAAAAAAAATAGAAGAACTCAGAATTCGAGACCAGATAGACACCAATTCATTTAGTGTTCTAGAGGCACATTTTGCAAGTACTTTATCTCAGGGGATTAACCACTACATTAGACTACTTAAGCTGAGAGATTTCTATGAGTACTTGACTGAGATTTTAATGGCTTAGTGGGCCTTTGGTGACACTAACCTTAAAAATTTTCCAGGCTAGAATTATCTCAATGATGCCAAGGTGCAGAGCTTTGGAGTCCTGGCTGTCATCTACCTGTGCTGCAGAGAGACCCAGAATTTTCTGAGGGAGGGAAGCCTTGGTCCTGCCTAGAGCTGCTCTTTATTTTCCTTCCCCTTTCTACATGTATGAGTGGGATGCCCTTTCATCAGGGATGTTTCCTAGCTGGGGTCTTCGAGATATGTCCTTTCTATCCCTGGTTGGGCTGATTACGAAAACGTATGGATCTGCCTTTCATTGGCAACATAGCATATTTGCTGTCTAAGCCCAGGCCAACAACTATAGTGCTTCTTGGTCAATACTAATCAAAAGCTCAGTTATGAGTGTAATTTTTATTTGTGGGACATTGACTGAAGGTTATGCAGCATAGTCATTCCTCTGGATACTCTAAAATCAATCCTTGGGGTTCCCTGGTGGCGCAGTGGTTGAGAGTCCGCCTGCCGATGCAGGGGATGCGGGTTCGTTCCCCGATCCGGGAAGATCCCACATGCCGCGGAGCGGCTGGGCCCGTGAGCCATGGCCGCTGAGCCTGCACGTCCGGAGCCTGTGCTCCGCAACGGGAGAGGCCACAGCAGTGAGAGGCCCGCGTACTGGAAAAAAAAAAAAAAAAAAAAAATCAATCCTTGAGTTAAGGCAGACGGTCAGCACCTGTCCCTCATGGAACCTCTGTAATGAACTGGGTTCAGGCATTCGTTATGCGTCTCCAGGGAGGGCCTTCTAGGAAACACCTGACGAAGTTTATGCTGTAGGGAGGCTGAGGCAGACAGAATGTGTTTCACTGTAACCCAGATGGTCCTTCTTAGGAGGACTCATAGAAGAAATTTTTTTCTCCTAAGCAATCACCATGCTGGAAGCATGCAGATTCCAAATTATGTGACAAATTGCATTGTCCTCACTGCACAGTCTGCTGAGAAGCTCAAAGCCAAATTCATGAACCACCTAAAGCAAACGAATAACGTTCTGATGTTTACTTTCTAAACAATTTTCCCTATGGAGTCATTTGATTTTTAAAAAAAATATCATTATGGTGAAACATAACAAAATTAGACATTTTAAAAGTGAATGGTTTAAATCGTAAAACGCCAAATATAAAAAAGGAGTGATGGCAATATTCAGTTCAATATTGCCTTAATTCTGTTATTCCAAAATTATTTATTAGTTATAAACATCTGATGACCTCAAAAAAAGTGATTAATTCAGTAAGTGTGTTAGGAAAATTCACAACGTTGTATAACCACCACCTCTATCTAGTTCCCAAACATTTTCATTACTCCAAGAGTCATCTGACCTATCTTTGTTTCATCTTTTCTTCCATTTTTTTCTTTCAGTTCTTTAAAATAAAATCTTATTGTATTTCTCACAAGTCTGTAAACCAACATAACCTTTTTTGGGGAATGAGGCAGGATGATGATGATTATTATTTTTTTGAGGTACGTGGGCCTCTCACTGCCATGGCCTCTCCCGTTGCGGAGCACAGGCTCCGGACGCGCAGGCTCAGCGGCCATGGCTCACGGGCCCAGCCGCTCCGCGGCCTGTGGGATCTTCCCGGACCGGGGCACGAACCCGCGTCCCCTGCATCGGCAGGTGGACTCTCAACCACTGCGCCACCAGGGAAGCCCGAGGCAGGATTTTAATAAACAAATTATTTAAAAAACCCTAAGAGCCAAGAATGACTCATCTTGCGGAAGCTAAGTGAAGGAGTGTAAAGAAGGGAGCGTCAATAGGAGCCCTGCGCCAGCAGTGTAGTAAAATAAAGATGGAAATGAGGCTGCTAAATTGAAAAAAGATCTGTGATTTTTGTGAAAATCGTGTCCCTGTAACATGTGAAACCTTGTGAAAACTGTGGTGATTAGGAGGTGAGATAGTGAAGACTCAGAAGGCTAGACTATTAAAAAAAATGACAAGGTAGTGAAATAGAGAGAGAGGAAGCTGTGGGTTGAGGGCAAACAAGTTTGGGGCAAAATATATATTTTTTTAAATGATGGGGCTACTAAGCCAAACATAGTGTAATAGGTGGAAGAAACTTGAATGATGGTCCTGGCTTTGCCACCAGGTACACAGTGTGACCTTGAGCAAGGCACTTCCCATCTCTAGCCTTGGTTTTCTTACCTGTGAAACCTACAGCTCAACTAGAGTATGTCTAAGAGTCCTTCCAGCTTTAGTATTCTATGGTATATTCATGAATGGAAGGAATGTATACAAAAAATGAAAACAGTAAAGCAATTTTGAAAACACAGTAATACTTTCATCATAGATATACTATCATTTTTATTAATATACCCCAAATGCTGATCTTACAATAAGGATTTTTGATATCATAATGAAAGAAAAGAATCCAGTGAGCATTTAGTATCATTCATGTCACCAAAAGGTGGTCTGTTTTATCCAACCAACTTTTAAGTGATTTAAAAGTCAAAATAGTGGTTGTTGTGAATTGTGGTTGATTATCAATGGCCACAAATGCTTTGCTACTTCTTCCATCAAGAGATAAGGTCTATGTTCTCTCCTCTTTAATCAAGATGGACGCTATGGCTGCCTAACCATTAGTATGTGAAGAAGTGACACTGTTTCTGGGCCCTGAGGGGATTGGAGCCTTCCACTTTTTTCTCTTGTGATAATGACTCCTTGAACCAGCTGCCATGCTGAGAGGAAGCTCAAGCAGCCCCTCAGAGAGGCTACACAGTGGAGAAATGAGGACACCAGCCAATAGCTCTGGCTGACCACTGATTTGTCAGCAGTGTAAGTGAGCCCTCTTGAAAAAAGATCTTCAGTACCAGTTGAGACATTCTAGTTGTCACAACATGGGGCAGAGAAGAGCTGTCCCTACTGATCCCTGTCAAAATTTCAGATTTATGGGCAAAATAAGTGATTGTTGTTTTAAGGCACTAGCTTTAAGGGTGATTTGTAATGCAGAAATAGATAACTCTATCATGCAGTTAATATTTAGTCACTGGTAATCATGTAAACCAAATATAGTCTGTATAGGTGGTTCTGCTATCATGCCATACATATTTTTGTGAAAAACCTTGTACTCAGTAAAATTGCATACTAATTTCACACAAGGTTTATGAGGAAAATAGGAACGAGGTAGACCACCAAAACCCATAGAATTTTGTAAAGATCCTTAACTAAAACAGAAACAATTCTATTCAAAATATCAGCCACAAAAAAATCTTCCCTGGCATTTCCACTAAGAATCACAGAGCATCCTTATCAGCCTTATATCCTGGGGTTCATGCTTCCTTAAAGACATTTTTACTTATAGTTTCACCAGGGAGCTGTATAAAGTGGGAAGCACAGAGGTTCCTAAAATCACTATATCCACTACTTCTTGCACTAAAAAAAAGACTCTTCTGCAGAATATTTGCTTTTTTTTTCATAAGGTCTTCATATATTGATAAAGATTTCCTCTTTAACTGTGACAAAGTTTGACTCTATTGCCTCAAAAGTAAACATTCTTGAAAATTCAGAAGTGAACCAGGAACCTCAAAAAACTGAAAACAGAATTACCAAATGAGCCAGCAATCCCACTCCTGGATATATATCCAGACAAATCTATAATTCGAAAAGATACATCTACCCCTATGTTCATAGCAGCACTGTTCACAATAGCCAAGACATGGAAACAACCTAAATGTCCATCGACAGATGAATGGATAAAGAAAATATGGTATATATACACAATGGAATACAACTCAGCCATAAAAAAGAATGAAGTAATGCCATTTGCAGCAACATGGATGGACTTAGAGATTATCAGACTAAGTGAAGTAAGTCAGACAGAGAAAGACAAATATATGATATCACTTATATGTGGTATCTAAAATATGACACAAATGAAACTATCTATGAAACAGAAATGGACTCACAGATAGAGAGAACAGACTTGTGGTTGCCAAGGGAAAGGGGGGCCAGGGAGGGATGGATTGGGAGTTTGGGGTTAGCAGATGCAAACTAGTATATATAGAATGGATAAACAACAAGGTCCCACTGTAGAGCACAGGGAACTATATTCAATATCCTGTGATAAACCATAATGGAAAAGAATCTGAGAAAGAAAGTATATATATGTATAACTGAATCACTTTGCTGTACAGCAGAAATTAATACAACACTGTAAATCAACTATACATCAATTAAAAAAATAAGTTACTTAATTAAAAAGTAAAAAAAAAAAATAAAAAAGTGAACTAGGAGGATTTCAATGTTTACTGACATCCTTATTGATCAATTACACATGTGCTAATTGGCACTAAAGAGACACACATAGCAGAACAGACAGTATCCGGGGTCAGCCTGTATATGGGAAATACGAATACAAACACTGATTGTAAGAGCCCAGTCCTCTGTCGCCATAGCCCCTTGTCATGGACGTGGGCCTTAGGACCTACCTTGTCCTGACAGAATTTCAGGTTTGAAGCCCAGTTGAGATGGCTGTTCTGGGTGGGCAGCGGTTGGTGCTGCTTTGGTTTCAGCTTCTTTCACCAGATCCATCAGGAAAGGGCTGTCAGTGCTCTCTGTGGGACTGGGGATGAGAGCTGAGGAAAGGATGCTGAGGGTGACCACCTCTTTAGAAGAAGGTGGTTCAGTGGACAGCTCTTCTGTTGGAAACAGTGGTGGGACCCAACCTTCTCCTGGGTGGAGGATGCCTTTATCACTGGTCTTTGAGATAGTGTCATAGATGGATTGCTCAAAGAAGATGTTGTCATCTAACACAGACTCCATGGGAAGTAACTCACCAGGTAGACTCTGGCCTGCTCTGTCCACTGTCTCCAGCATGGGTTGACCAAGAGGAAGTTCTGGACTCAGAGTAGCAGCCTGAAGAAGGAATTTAGGACAGATGTTGACAAGGGACATTTCTCTGTATATGAGAAGGGTTATACTCTGTATTTTTTCTTTTCATTTAAATTTAAGCAAATCATTTTGTAGTTGACTTGAATCTATTGTGGATTCTGATGTAGGTTCTGATAGAGAAACATGTCGTGAAAGGAAAACATGCATTGATACAGTAGTAAAATACGGTCTCTTGGCTGAGTCTGCCTGTATAGGGTTAACTGATACCCAAAATACTTTGAAACGTGTGTCAGTCATATTTGAACTTATGAATTTTTTTTTATTTAAAAAGGGAATAAAGCTTAGTGCTTCCATTTATGAACACCGTAGTGACAAGTTTTGGCATAAATTAAATGGACATAGCTTTAAATGAAATACAAAAGTTATTACTGAATTCATTATTTTTTACTTCCTAAGATATTAATTTATCCTTACAAACCCCCATAAATAAATATATAGATAAGACTTTAAGACTTAAGAACAAACTTATAAAGTATCTTTATGTTATATTTATCTCAGAAAGTCAAAGTTAAATAATATATTCTGCTTTAAGTGTTTTTTCAGTTCACGAACATGTATTTGTTTTATCAAAGACAGCAATTCCTGACTCTAATTGAAACAGAGCTCTAACTATGTTGAAGAAAACTTTGAATTTAAGGATATTTGAAAAGCAAGTTGTATTATATTTTATTAATACAGATAGTGGAAGTGGGTAAGCAAGTACTGCCTGTAAAAAACAGAAAAGAATTTTATTTATTTATTTCTTGAGTATCGTTGATTTACAGTGTTGTGTTAGTTTCAGGTGTACAGCAAAGTGAATCAGTTATACAGATACTCATTCTTTTTCAGATTCAGAAAAGAATTATATTTAGCATTGCAGAGGGGATCTTGCTCTGTTCAGTCCTTAAGCTGATTTTTTTCTGACGGAAGATTTCGAGGCTTTGTTCCTCTTTGAAGAACAGAAGGACAACAAACTCACCTTTGTGATATCAGCGAGGAGAGTGGGCAGCACCGATTGGGTGTCAGGATCAAGACCTGGCAAAGACCCAACAGTTTCTGTGGGTGAAAAATCACAAGGTTTGAGTGTTTCTTTTTCTTTTTTTCTTTTGTGGTTGGAGCAGTAAAACAGTGAAGCTTGGGAAATGTGGCGATAATCAGTTCTTAAGGAGTGGTACAACAAATCATCGAGAAATCAGCATCAGATGCACTAGTGGTCATTGATCTGAGTGATCTGCTGAAGGATGGATGCAAGGGGTGCATCTTGCAAGTCTATGGGATAAGAACAGTTATTAAGGTGGATTTTTAAGGTGTTTAGTTTTGTTGTCCACATTTGGACCAAGCAGGCCAACTGATTGGCTAAGCCAGTTGGGACAAAAATATAACTAAGTTGACAAAGAAAGAAATGGCTAGAATAAATACTGGAACGAAGGACCGAATGTGAGTCCTTGCGAGTCCTGTACTTCTACCCTGAAGCCCAATTCTCAGATTATCCCAAAGGGTTCAACCAAGAGGTCAACCCAGAGTACCAGATGCTCTCAGAGATGAGTCTGAAGTTTTCACTGAACTTTCCTTGTCTAGAAATTCAAAAGTGAACCAAGAGGATTTTAATGTTTACTGACCACTTTAGTGACACACCCTACATCTCATCCCAAGGGATCTTTGTAAAGTTTTCCAGAGTTGAGTTTGACTCTCTAAACTACAGAAACAGAACTGACAGAGAATGCCAGTTTCGCGCCATGTCACATTAAAATGGCATTTCTAGTGCCCATCTATTATGCCAAGAGTACTGGGTGAAGAGTTCCAGGCTCCTGGCTCCCTCCAGGCCCCCTCTGAGGACCCTGAGTGAGCCTGATTATCTGCTGATTTCTTTAGATCCATGCTTTTCTCTCCCCACTACCCCCTGCCCTGGGAGGTTGACTTATATGGACCATGTCAGTGGTTCCTGGGATGGCTTAGCTCATTAGGCAGCCCTTCAGGCCTGGAGGTACTAGTGGGGCTTTGGTGCTTCTAGCCCCGGGGAACTGTACTAGTCCTCTGGGCATTAGGGAAACCTTTATAAATAGTCCCTTTATGAAACTCTTTTCAGATTATCCTAATTCAAATGTGCCATCTGGAACCTGACCCATTTACTAGATGAGGGAATCTGGGCTGTGCCAGGGGAACAGAACTGTCCTCGGGTTCTTCTCTCCACCTGGGCTCCACTGGGTGACTGTGGTCGAGCTGGGCTGAGCTGAGCCTCTTGGCTTCCCTAGAGCTAATTTTGGTGTGAAGTGGTCACGAAAGGCTCACTGAATGAGACCCAAGGGGCAGTGAGGAAAGACAGAAATGATAACCATCCATGACTGGCCTGTCACTTAAATGATTGACTCTACAGGACCCAAGTTAAAATGACAGTGACCAGGAGACAGTCACACCTCCTCATCTCTCTGTCAGGATGAGGATAAACTCAGAACTATGAAATCACCCACTGACCATCAGTGAACTGAATTGACCCCATATCCAAGGACTCATCTTCCTCCAGTGCTTTGCTGATCAGCTTTCTGAGGTCTAAAGCTGTGGTGTAGATTTCCACTTGCTTGTCTTCCTCCATCGTTCCATGAAGGTCTCCTTCACTTTCATTTTTGTTGGAATCAAAAGACAGGAGGTCACCTGCAGGGCTTTTTGCTTCTGCCTTGTCTCTCTGAAAGATGGCTGTAAGTTGCATCTCTGTAGAGCTTGACCTGTAGATCACAGAGGACACATCACATCCAAAGCCATTGTTACATGCCTTATGAAGAGAATCACTATGTTGCTACAAAGCTTCAGGACAGCTTCAACTTCTTTCCTGACGGACTTTTAATGAATATCACACACTTGAAACTAATTTCAGTGTTTGTCAGAAATTTGAAAGGTAGAAAAAGAATTGACATATATTTCAGCTCTGAAATAGAATGTATGATGGGACTGAAATCCAGCTTGAAGAGAGACTATTAACTGGATCAAGTGACCATACATTTTCACTTCAGGTCTTTGTGAAAAAGTTAATTGTCAAGAGTTGCTGGTATTGTTCATTGTTTTCATGGTCTTATAAGTGCCAATCAGCAGGAGAGAGTAATTGTCTTTTTTTTTTTTTCCTACAAGTAGCCTCCTGTAGGATATAGCAGGGGGACAAAAATATGTATGTGTTTTAGCCAAGTCAAAGCTTCAGTTCTCAAGGCTGTTTCTTTTCTACTTTTCTGAAGAAGTATTTTTTAATTAAAAAATACAACACTATATTAAACATAATCTCTTCTTCCCTCAAGTTGCTTTTAAAATAACATCTTAGAAGGAAGATGTGAGAAAAGAGAAAGGGAAGTAGTTCATGATTAACTGTATTTGTTATCATATTTATTGAATCAGCACCTTTACTCATGTAAACATGAAATAGGATCCTCTCTAGCTTTGTCCTCTAGGACCAGGCTTTACCTCTTAGTTTATGCCATAAATCCACACAGAGGGATACAAAAATGTTTTAAAGCCCACAGGAACCGATAATGTGTATTCTCGGCAGTTCTTCGGGTCACACAATCAGTCAGAGTCTACAGTTGGTTATTTCCCCAATTACAGGAACCAAGCTGGATATAGTGGGCCCTTTCCCCATTCACACTGACCTGGGAACCAAGTGGCAAATTCGTTCCTCTGCTTTATTACAGACTTAGGTGGCTTGCATGCACAAGTGTGCATCCAGACAGACAACTTCCCATCACAAATGACATTTAAGAAATTGTTGAAACATACTTGCATCACAGATATGTGTTTTTATGTTTTTCTTTTGAAAAGCTTTTGAGTTTTATAGAACACACTTCCGCTGATCAGGTCACTGTCTACCTGCTTCTCCACGTAGTGATTTTGATTTGAGGGTTCTTTTCTACTACTGAGCAATTGATCAAATACTCCCATTTAAATAAGACACCAATAAAAAGACACTGGCTTATCCCAGACTTTACATGTGAAAATAATCTGTAAGAGTTTAGCACATAAATGTGTGTGTGTGGGGAGATGTACTGTATTTCAAAACATTAAAAAAAAAGTTCAAATTACCCATCTCTTTCTTTCTTTGGTCTTCATTTCATCATACACAACGGAAACATGCAAGGGAGAAAGAATTTTCATGAAACTTATTGAGACATTTGATGAATCAATCACATACAAAAAAAAAGTTTCATTGTCTCCCATGTTGGTTCAGAGCTTTGAAGGAAATATATAAACTGCCATCAGACTTTGAATAGAAGTTTTGAGAACCATATGAACCTCAGGAAGTAAACATTATTCTATGATGTTTCTTATTAGGATTTGAGCCTTAGTTCAAAGATTTTAGGTACTTAAACTCTTTGATTTCCTTATATTCCTTTTACAGAGTCTTCAAATATATCCTATACATCTTAGGTTTTCAGTGGGGTGCTGGTGCCAGGAAGTTGTTTTAAAAAGTATTTTATAAATGGGTTTCTCATCCCCTTAGTTTATTCTTGAAGGTAATTTATCTGAGACCAGTCGCTGGAACTGGAGTTTTGTTGACTGTTTTTTGAATTGCTTTAATCAGTAAGCCTTGAGGGGATGGAACAATTCACCATGCAACAGGTTGCAGGAAAAGCAAACACCTGTTTACGGAGTGGGTGGTCTGTTGCAGGCAGTTTACATGCTTCTTCATTTAATCTTTTCAACAACATGATCACCATTTTATAGATAAGGGAAGATGCAGAGAGAGGGAAAGCTGTCAGTGGGAAAGTAACAGAGCCGAGATTCCAACCCTGGCCTAGAAGACCATAAGCCTGGGCTCATTTTGCCACGCCACCGCCTGTTTGTGCCAGAGAAAAAGACTGACGACAACATTTTGGACTTCTCTGGGCATATAATATGAATTTAGTTTAGAAGCTCATCTGTCTTCACTCACTGTAGACTAGTTTGCATTATCGAGAGTTAAATGCAAATGGAATTATATCATACTCCTTTTCTGGGGGCATCTTTCACGCAACATAATTATTCCGAGATGAAACTATGTTGTTGTGTATTCCAGTAGTTCATTCTTTTGCTGAGTAGCAGTCTATGGTAAGAATATACCACAATTTGTTTATCTATGACTCTGCTGATGGCCATTTGGGTTGTTTCCAGTTCTTGTCTAATACAAATTAAGCTGCTGTGGATATCTGTGTACACGTTTTTGAAGGAATATACCCTCCAACTAGATTGAATGATTGTTAATAGTTTCTCATATTTGCTTTAAGAGATAAAGCAATATTTAAAGTGGAACCGTTAATGTTCCTCCTTATAACTGTGTTAATAATAGATGTTCTAACTTCTTCCCAGTTGTGTTAAAGGAATCAAATGAGGTCACTGATATAAAAGTATTTGTTTAATTGTAGATCAGGTTTTATAAGAGTGAGCTCATAGAAAGAGGGTACCTTGAGACTTCTGGGATTTTAGGTCTTCTGTGGGAGGATCTGGCTCCATGAGAAAGCAATTTCCTTCATAACAAGTTTACAATATTCTGAGCATTGTTTTTCATGATTAAAAGTTTGCCACACTCATAAGCATATTATTTATTGTATTCAGGGGTCAAAATGTTTTCTGGGAGACTAAGTCTACATAACATAATGGAAATCACTGGGAAAATGTGATCAAATATACTTTATAAGCATCCTTGACAGAAAGAAGGATAAACTCTTACAGAGAAAAACACATGGGAAAGATGCAGTTTCAGAGGATATAATAACTTTAAAATTTTACCTTGCAAAATTTCATCACCTAACATTTTGGTTTTCTTCTGAAACAGATTTTATTTTTTATTATTAGTTTTTCATTTATTTGAAGGGGGAAGATAATGAGCATTTGAACATTCACCGAGAGAACTGTTCCTATCATTTCCTTCAGGTTTAAATTAAAAATTTATTCTTTAACTGCAGTGGTCTATCCAGAAGACCTTGCATCTATGCAGAGTATTCTCCTGTCACCTTTTATTTCTCTCGAATCCATCTGATTTCACATGGAATACTGTGGAGCAGCATCTTGAAATAAAGAAAAATGAGTCTGCTTTGGTAAATGTTAAGGGTTTCATCTGTTGTTACTTTCATGGTTCAACATGTCCTTCCTCTGGAGTTACACACATCAGAGAAGCCTGATAGCTTCAAGAGAAATAAATGGGTGGAGCCCCCCACCTACACAACCGTTCTTTGTGAGCATGTGGAACCCACCCTGTGGACCTTCTTTCTTTAAGACAACAGATGGTGACAGGCCAGGAAGAACTTCGAGAGAGGCCTGTCCTCCCATTTTACAAATCTCCCTCAGTGCAAGGGATCTCATTCTGCTCACACCAGGGCTGATATATGCCCTGTGGCACAGTTAAAAAAATACCACATTATGATCCCCCTTGTAGATGTTTTGAATAGTGAGAACTTAAAAGAGAGATGCAAAAGTCTTGCCAAAACTCCTGAACCCACAATGGAATATTGAGATGCTACTGGGTATAGGCCTGCTTATGGGAAAGCTGTGGGAACATGATGGAACCCTGCTTTAGCGTGGCACTATTTTATTTCATTTCATGTCTTCTATTTAAATATTCAATTTTATAAATTTTGCACGGTAATACATTACTATGGACCAGACATCAGAATGGTATGAAAGGACAGTCAGACATCAAAGTGATAAAACAGGTATTAATAGTTCCATCCCCATCCCTGACTACCCAATTCTCTTACCCCTCCCTATAGGTACCACTTTTGATTAGTTTCCCCTGTCTCCCTAGGATCAGCTTGATTTGCTTAAACAGTGATGGTATTTAGCATTGGATAGGAAACCAGGCAATTGACATCAAGGTAACTAGTTGCTACTTTTCTGGATCTGTCTCTGCTGAGGGATTTTCCTAAGAGGTTCGGTAAATGACATTGCCAAGGACAGCGATGAGCTCTGTGCAGAAAACCGTGTTTCTGAATTCCGGAGGCAGGAAGGAGGTCGGCTCCTGTGTTGCTTCTTAAAAATCACCTAGAGTCATGTTCTAATTAGACAACTCCTTCATCTGAAATGTATTCAGATTTCAGGATTCGGCGGAGCTAAACAATTGGGGTAAAAGTGACCTTAAAATCCTGACATTGTTGGGGGCTTCCCTGGTGGCGCAGTGGTGGAGAGTCCGCCTGCCGATGCAGGGGACACGGGTTCGTGCCCCGGTCCGGGAAGATCCCATGTGCCGCGGAGCGGCTGGGCCCGTGAGCCATGGCCGCTGAGCCTGCGCGTCCGGAGCCTGTTGCTCCACCACGGGAGAGAGGCCACAGCAGGGAGAGGCCCTCGTACCGCAAAAAAAAAAAAAAAAAAATCCTGACATTGCTTTTAAAAGGGGATAGCGAGAAAGAAAGTTAAAAATTGAGAAGAGTCCGACTCTCTTACCTAAATCCTGACGCATGGATTTCTTTGAATCCTGGAAGTTTCTTAAATACCTTTTGCATCTGCAGAGAGAAAGAAATTTATGAAATACTCTTTGGCTCTACTGGGTCAGATCTTATCTAACTGAAAAAGCCTAGACATTTTTGGTGAGTTCGGGGGAAAAAAGTGAAAATGGAAAATTGAAGTAATGATTGAGGCCAAACTGTTTGCTCTCCTTTATTTCTGAAACCCAGAGGAAAGTGTTTGGCTATTTATTTAAAAGCTGTCATTGGGTAGTTCTGACCTGCTTTACTGGTTACTTTACATAAAATATGAAATAGTTTTAAGGTGGTATTTGTAAGCAACTTTTTTGGCTACAGTATTTTTATTTATACACACAGAGTAATGATCATATTTTCTGAATTGAATGATAGGATTTGGAAAATATCTGTAAGGTTAAAGGGATTATTAAAGTCAAACTGGCTGCTGTACCTAACTAAAATGGTAGAAGCATACGTCAAACTAGTGAATACAACAAACAAGAAGCAGACTCACAGGCGGAACAAACTAGTGGTTCCCAGTGGGGAGTGGGAAGGGGGAGGGGCAATGCAGGGGTAAGGGCTTAAGTACAAACTACTAGGTATAAAGTAAGCCACAAGGATCCATTGTACAACACAGGGAATATAGTCATCTGCCTCTCGTTGGGGGATCTGGTTTTCTCCCACGGCTTCCACAATCACCTGAAATGCAGCTTGGAGTTCTTCACATGAAAATCCCAACTTTGCCACCAACTAAATACGCCCAAACCAGAGTGAATCTCTTCCTTCCAGATCTGCCTTTCCTCCTCGGCTCCCTGTCTCGGTCAGGGTCACGAACACCCATGGTCTTCCATCCAGAGAGCCCAGCAACCCTACACACCTTCCCTCTGTGCTCCTGCTGTCCAGTCACCAATGCCTGCTAGTCTGAATTCCACATGACTTTTGCTTCTACCACGTTCTTCTTATTCCCATGGCAGGCACACCCTCCCTGTCTCCCCTCTGACGCTGCTGAATGGTTTTCTGGATGTGTGTAGGGGGACGGAAGGGAAATGGGTTTTGCGGGTGTGCTGGGGCGGGCGAAGGAAGATGTCCCCTTGACTACACTTTCTTCCCAAGTTAATCATTCCCTATCTGTTGCTCTTCACTAAAAATCCTGTGATGGGCTGCAGTGCCTACTGAATAAGGTCCAATTCTTTAGAATGATATTTAAGACCCTCCACAATCTGCCCCTCCAAGTACCTTTCCATTTGCACTTCCTGCCATCCTTACCCCCTCGGCCAATATCGTGTTCTCTGGTCACACTAAACTAACTCCTGTGTCTCCCCAAATATGATACGTACTTCCTCCGGACTTCTGTGACCTTTTTTTCCCTTTAGCCCCAAATGCAACTTCTCCTACCTTCTGCTCATTGACTGCCTCCCCCACATCATCATGCAAAGGCAGCTCAAGCATCTTCTCTATTGAAAAGCATTTGTAGCTCCCCCAAGTCAGGTTCCATTATTTCTTCTCCCTACTGTTCTAGAACTTATTGCCATACGTCCTGTAAAAGAGTCCATGAGGGGCATGCTGTCTCTTCATTGAGATTATGCCTCCTGGGCTCAGGGATTGTGTCCTATTTATTCATCTTTATTTCCTTTCTTCCCAGTCCCTAGCAGATCGTCATCCATGTAGTAGGGACTCAGCAAACTTTGCTTAACCGAGTTGAGAGCATCTTGTCTTTCTCTAAACTCATCAATATGCCACTGCATTGTCACTGTATCTAAAATGACTGCTGAGTCTACATTATCTATGCCAAGGACTAGAGCAGTGATGCACAGATAATCCCCAAATCACTTACTTTGGGCTTTGGAGTGCATCGAGGGTTTTTTTTCTTTTCCCAGCAGACTGATTTACCATCTAAATTATATTTTATTGTACCAGTATTAAAAGTAGTTTTGTTCCCTGAGTGTGTAACAACTGCAGTGATGAAGGTAGCTCAGCTTTTGGGTGATGAGGAGATGGCTGTACACACCTGAGTTTAAATATCGGTTCTGCTACTTTCTAGCTGCAAGACCTTGAGTTTATTGCTTAATCTCTCTGAATCTTGGTCTTCTTAGCCGAAATGGGATAACCATACATATATCGTAAGGTTGTCATAAGGAATAACTAGTAAGTGCCTGACACGGTGAGCCGAGAGCTGGTAATATTGTTTTATTTATTTACTTAGTCTTTGCCACCTCTACTGGATTCCCAGTTCCTTAAAGCTCGATTTACTTCTTCAATGGGCACACAGCATGGAGGCTGGCAAGGCAGAGCAAGCCTTCCGTCAATTGTTTTTGACAGAATTCAGGGGGAAAGGACAGGATGAAGTTCCTCATAGACGTTAAGGGCAGGGGGCCTGGGTAATAAGTTTCCGTGCCTCCACTCCCACCTCACGGTGGACTTAATAGAGGTGAGAGAGGAGGCCAGTTTCCGCAGAGCTGATCTTTATTCCGGGGGCAGGTGGGAAAGCTCAGTGGATGCCTTGTGACAAATGGCTTTGGGGCCACAAGGCGTTTGTGACCCCAAATGCCATTCCAGTGACAGCACCTGGCGTGGACTGTTTTAAATGTAAGCTGTAGGTTCTGGAGCTCAAGGTTCAGACCCTTGACTTGTCCATCTTTCTGGTCCGGGATACCAGTGATGCCGTTACACGTCTGAAAACGATCCATCACACACAGAACTGCTTCCGGAGAAGCCCCGGCTGCAATGTGCGCAGCAGGGAGCCTCGTGGGGAGAGCAGCCCCTAAGCCCCGGCTCCTGTGGACAGGATTGATTGCTCGTGTCCGAGTCCTCTCTGCGAACCTGGCTGTGACTGATTAAGAATCACCTTTGATTAGGAGGGTGCAGAAGGCATCTAAGGAGGCGATGACAAAGGCTTTCTGTTAATTCTGCTAACTTATCTTCCGGAGACCTTCTGATCATGGAGCGGCTAACCACTAAATTGCTAATTAAGTGCCCAGTTAACCTTACTAATAATGTGAAATGCACAGAGGCCTTCCTGATTCTGCTGGAATGTACGTTAAGAAAAAGGCAGCCGTGTTGAGTTCTCCTGGATGTTTGCACGGGGGAAAGCATTCAGACAACAACTAAGCATTCCTTTTGACATTTGTATTAAATTGGTCATTAAGTTTATTGTGGAAATTAAATTACTGCGAAGCACTGGCCATTAATTCCTGATTAGGCCTGAATGGCTGAGCTAATGCAAGTGTTGGGCTGTGGTGAGGCTGGCTGGTTATCTCATGGCAGCTGCTGGGTGGTCGGACTGCTCAGGTGCCTGGAAGGGGAAAAGATGTGCTGAGAAGAGGGTCTCCAGTGACCATGTAAATGGAACCAGCAAGACTGATGTGATGGTCTCTGGAACAAGATCCAGCAAGACATACTCTTCTTTGGTTGATAAATTTTTCAGAGGCTAGAAAGGGTATGTTCATTTGCTGATACAAAAATCCTTTCCCCATGCATATTTATTTGGGAAAAATAGCAAGTATAGCATAGTGGTTAAGAGCAGGGGTTCTGGTGCCAGGCTGCCTGGGTCTGAATCTGGGCTCTGCCAGTTAATAGGTGTGACACTGTTGGGTGTATTAATTAATCTCCCTGCACCTCGGTATCCTCACTTGTCAAAAAGAGAAATGATTTTACTTTAACTATAGAATCCTGTAAAAAATCCCGTTAATATATATAAAACGTTAAGAACGGTGCTGTTATTTCGATACAGAGCATTTTAGACTTGGAAAGGCACTTCGAGGTCATCTTTAGTTTCTAAATGAGGAATCAAGGTCCGGGAAGTGATCCCCAAATTCTCATGGCTAATTCTTGGGCAGAAACAGGACTAAAACTCAGATTTAAAAAAGTTATGACTTCTTTGCATTATTTTACATCGGGTTGTTTCAGGTGCTTAGAAACTTAACAACAGGCAAGTGAAGACAGTCTATGGCCAATTACCCAATTTTAAGATATTCTGACTAGCCTAAGGATTTGTTGAAAAGAATATTTCAAAGAACAAATAGAAAAGTTAACAGACAATTTAATTCATTCTATCTACTAATCCGTGTCTAAGTACTTCTCTGGTTCATAAATATCCCACGCTGGTGCTTTCTCTTTGAAGTTCATCGAAAAGATTCTTGACATTTTATTGACTGAATGCTGATGCAGGGAGAGGTTGGAGGTTGAGAATGTTTCTGTTATTCATCTCCTCTCCAGCTGAGAGGAGGAAAGCACTGGAGTTTCCGAGTATAAGAACTAGGAGCCTGTTGTTCCCTGACCACGCTAAGATGCTTGGGCACCCAGTCTGTTCATAACTGTAGTTCATGGTTACATAATCTCACGGATGCTTCTAATTTCAACTGCATTTCTACAAACAGTTACTGAGTAGTTAACTGCATCCCAAGCACTGTATTAGGAGGTAAGCAGCAGAGATGAAAGAAGCAGTTCGTGCCCTCAAGGGGAATCTCATGCCCTCATGGCAGTGAGTGTGGCTGGAGAGCAGAGAGGAGTGGAGACAACGAAAGCCATAGACGTGTAAACAAACAATCTCAAGACAAGGTGGTAAGTGTGGTGACAACCGTGGGCACCGGGAGTTAGCCCAGAGAAGAGGCACTGAACCCAGGATGCGTAGAGAGAACATTTCACGACGAAGTTTGTAAAATGCAACTCAGGGAAGGGCATTCCAGACAGAGAGGGCAGCACGCGGAAAGACTAAAGGTAAGAAAAGATTTGCAAGCAGTTCGCATTTCTGGAAAGCAGAGTGTAAAGAGGGGGATGGTAAAAAACTGGTGTGAAGAGGAGGCTGGAAAGGAAGGCAGGAGTCTTATCGTGGCATATAAATGCCAAGTTCAGCATGACAGTTTGGATTTATCCTGCAGCGAATGAAGAACTTTTAAAATTAACCAGGAACAGGCAGCTGCGATGATGGTCGAAATGAAAGAGCCATCTTGGGATAGTGTGTTGATTTAGTGACGGATGATGTGGACCATATAACTTCTTCCACTTATCACCCATGAAGAATGCCATGCCTTTTAAAAATAACAAGTGCTGGAGAGGGTGTGGAGAGAAGGGAGCCCTTGTGCACTGTTGGCGGGAATGTAAATGGTGCAGCTACTATCGAAACAGTGCGGAGATTCTTCAAAAAATGAAAAATAGAACGATCATATCATCCAGCAATTCCACTTCATTCCAGTTCTGGGGGTTTATCTGAAGCAAATGAAAACACTAATTTGAAAAGATTCATGGTCGCTGTAGCATTATTTACAATAACCAGGGTATGGAGACAACCTGAGTGTCCACCAATGGATGAATTGATAAAGCAGATGGAATACATCATACACAATGCAATATTATTCAGCCATAAAAAGAATGAAATCTTGCCATTTCCGACAACATGGATGGATCTCTAGGGCGTTATGCTAGGTGAAATAAGTTAGAGAAAGACAAATACTGAATGATCTCACATATATGTGGGACCTAAAAAGAAACCAAAAACCCCCCCGAGACCAAGCTCATAGAGCCACAAAATAGACTGGTGACTGTCAGAGGTAGAGATGGGTGGAAGGTAGGAGAAATGGGTGAAGGGGTCAAAAGGTAAAAACAAACAAACAAACAAACAAAAAAACCAAAAAATAAAATAAGGAAAAGAATGCCTGGTCACAGGAAGATGAGCCAAGAGGATTTCTGTGCTGTTGACTCCCAGATCGGAGTCCTGCCTTGGGCTCTGGTTGTGTGAGGTGGGTTCATTCACCTGAAGCTGAGACTTGGCTGCAACCTCCTGGTAATATGGGAACCGGGAGTCGGTGAGCTCTTCCTTGAACTTCTGCTTTGCCAGAGAGATGCTTAGCTCCACCTTCTGCTCTGGCGCATCCTCAGCAGCGTCAGTGAATTCTACTTCCCTTTCCTGGGTTAGAGTTAAAAAAACAGAAGGGATTCTGTTAATATAAATCACAAGCAAATGGTTACATTGTATAATATATGTTGTACTGGCTCAGGAAGTGGGTTATGAGGTCTTAAGTGCTTCTAGAATAAAAGTCTTATTAACTAGCAGTGGCCTCTGAATTTCACGGAGTATCAAAGCTCCGATGAGTTAATTGTGTAGAATCCTTGAGAACGCCATCATTTAATGACTGTGTGCTCTTCATGAAAGCATTTACACACACACACACTCATTTACTTTTTACCAATATCCTTTGGTTCATTTAAAAAAACATCAACTCTACCATCTAGGGTAGAAATCTTTGCCTTCTCTGAACCTTTGCACTAGCAAATGACGCCTGAATCGCTCATTTGGTACCTCTGATACACTTACGTAGAAGTTCTTTTTTAATATGGTAATCTTGTCACCGCACATAAAATCTCCTTGAATCCAGTGTGATTCTCACGCTTCACTGAGTCCCTCAAAGCAAAAAACATGAGACCACTTCTGCACAAAACTCTCAGTGAATATCCATGACAAGGCGGGTCACATCCTCAGCAACCTGTCCTAGCCTATTATTTTGTCTATACATCTGCGGTCTTCACTCATAGCACTTAGGCTATTTTGTTGCCCTTATTTGCACTATAAGTTCCTTGAAGGGCCGGACTGAGTCTTGCTCATCTTAGTATCTTTAGTACATGGCCCAATGTTGGCTGAACGAAAGAATAAATATAGATGTAAGTGGTGAAAAGCATGTTAATGGGAGGATATGGTGAATGTGAAATAAAATATTCAGGGGATACTTACAGGAGAAGGAGGGACCTATATCAGACTTTGAAGGAGATGGGACACAGGTAATGTGAGAAAAGAGAGAAGGCAGACTGGCGTTGTCTTAGAAACTTTGCAGTGAATATGTTTAATCTTGTTCATTTTTTCCAACAGCAGTTTTCACTGTTGATGAAAGAGTATTTTTGAGAAAAACAAAACATTTACATTCTTTGTTCATAGCAGTAGTTCCATCAAGTCTACAGTCATCCAGCCTAAAGCCCAGAGAGAATGGCCAGCAGGGTTCTCATCTCTGAATTTCCATCTAGAGATGGTGAGACTGAACTTCCTGCTTTCACCTTCTGGCTTTGATCTGTGCCTTGGAGGGAGGGTCACAGGAAGAGGAAAGAGCCAGAGAAGCCTCACAGACCACAGGGAATGGTAGACCTGTGGCAGTGGCAGCATAAGGATAAGATCCAGCTTCTGATTTGGGGTCCCTTCCTTATATTACTGCCCTCTTCTGGCTCTGCTGCCTGCCTTGTGCTGCCACAGCTCTATCACTGGAGCAAAGGGAGTGGTGTTTGCCTGCTTCTGCACTGAGGGTCTGCGCTCAAAGCTTTTGGAGAGGTTAAGCATGTCTCCCTTTTGATTAGGAGATGCAAACTACCATGTATCAAATAAATAAACAACAAGGATCTATTGTACAGCACGGGGAATATAGCCATTATTTCGTCATAACTTTAAATGGAGTATATAAAACCATTGACCCCCTTTGCTGTAGACCTGAAACTAATAAAATATTGTAAATCAACTATACTTCAATTAAAAATCCCCCTTTAGTGATAACCAACATTCAATTCCCTAACAATCCTGCATGTGCTTTCACTCAGAGTGGTGGCCAGTGTTGCTTTTTGCCAGAAAACACTGTTTTTATTTTTCCCCAACTTGACATGCAGGATTTCGATCGTTTGGATATTTATCTGGTCTATTCGTGCTGGACATGACTGGGAAGAAGACCTCTGCCCTTGCTGTCAGTGTGTGATTACACTTCAGTGGAGAGAGGGCTTCATTGCTGGGTTGACTGATGTATGCATTCATTCATTCACCCATCATTTATTCACTCTAACGCTTGGCGAGCGCCTGCTGTACATAAGGTTCTGTTAGGCACTGAGGGAATAAGGGCCCCTGCCCTTATCCTGGAGTTAATAATTAAGTTGCAACTTCTCTCACTTTATCCTAGTTTCCGATCTATTTTTTTTTTTTTTTCCTTTCAGTCCCTCCCTTGGAGGAAGTGAGAGCAGTGAATAGAAGGAAGTCACCGACTCTTACTTGGGGTGATAAAAATGCAGCACTAATACCAGTGAATGGCCAGTCCATCCCTTGTCTTTCCCTGTTTTACTAATGAAACCAAACAGACATCTGAAGCGCTAGATTGAGAACTTCTTACTATTGTAGGCATCTTGGGGTCCGGGAGGGTGTTGTTGAGCATTTCATTGAGGAGTGTGTCATCAGGACGGGGAGGCAGGGACCCGGGTGAGCCACCGGCAACGTCTGTGGAAATTTTAAAAAGTACAGGCACGAAAATGAGACTGGAGGAGTTTAAATTAGAATGAGGTCGCCATGTCACGTGCTTTTCCTGTCACTCTGGAAATTACAGATGTTAGGTGCACTCTGAATTCGTTTTCTTTTAAGATCACACAAATATGTTCTTGAGCAAAATATAACTCATAGTCTTGATCCCACTTAAATTCCTCATTATTCCTTTCCAGAACGCAAGTTTGGAACTCCCCTAGATGGGTTACAGTTAAATGGTTTTGCCTAATGAGATCCGGTTATTTTTTCTTTTTGCGACTAGGTAAAGGACACATGACTACATTATCTTGAATTTGTTTGTTGGAAAATATTGATGATTGCCTCCAAGTTGTAGGATAATGGGTGATTTGGTTTTGTTTTTATTCTTTTCTGCATTTTCCAAGGCGTATGCTATGAACTTAAATTACTTTGTAAGGTTAGTAATACAAGTTAGATTTGAGAAAGTGCATTATAAACTGTGTCAACTTCAGTTAACCATTGCTTTTCAAATAACATGCTTTCCTGGTTTGAATTAAGGTTCAGTAGCAGATGAAACGAGGAGTTCTAAGCTTACCTGTTGAAAACACAGGGGTTTCCCCAGGCTCTCCTAATGTCTCCTTTGTGGATATTTCATCTTTTCTATTAGCGCAATAGGAAATAAAAAAGAGATGGTGAAAAGGAGCTTGACGACAAGAGAGGAAATGCATTGAAATTTGCTTATACTGAATAGACCTAAAAATTAGAGAGAAAGTATATTTTAAAACTAGGTTTACCTATATTTTCATTACTGAAGTAATCTTCTAATATATTTTCTCTGAAGAAAAATTCAAACAACCCGGAAACAATTAATTATGCTTGACTCCAGGGTTTTTCATAAGCATCTTGGCTTTTTGCCATTCTGGGGAGCATTTTCATACTAGGCAAAGATGGTTCTGGGGGTCCGATGTTTTATAGTCCCCATTGTGCTTCAACTGTGTCCTTGACATCAAAGATAATTGATCACATGGTCTATGCCTGAAATATTCTTGCTAAAATCTCAGACCCTCAAGCCTGTAAATTCAGAGAGTCATTAAGTTTATCTGATAAAGTAACTCTTGTGGTTACGATAATGAGAGAGAGAGAGAGATTTCTGGATAGTGCCGGTGTCTTGAATCCCTATTCTGGACATAATCATTGCCTGCAATGGTAACCTGCCAGGGAGTTGTGGGTAGGTTCGCAGTGTCAGGGAGTGTCATCCAAGGTCACGGTTATAGAGCTGTCTGCATATCATATTAGCCCATTCTAGCAAGCTTTATTTAGAAAGGAGTAGCAGTAGTGATAGCTATTGAAGCTCACTGAAAGATTTCTTACTATAAGCGATGAGGTCTCAAAGGATTGTGTCTGTGCTTGTACAGTATAGTCACGGTTGACTGTTTGATCTAAATAGTGGCTCACACTGATGGAAGACCAGAGTGAATGGCTAGGTCCTCTGTTGTTGTAGGGGACTAGGGAGCTTGAAAGGAGAGCAGGATTTCGGCGGGTGGGGTGGAGAAGACAGGTTCTTCAGGCAGAGGGGAAGGCTGTAGTCAGGGCCCAGGATGAGCAGGGTGTGGTCTGGATGTGGTGAGGAAGTGTCGTGGTGGCAGTGGTGGGATCCTGGCTCATGGAGGGCAAAGTTGGAAAGGTCAGGGCGTGAAGGCCTTCATGAATTAGCTTGGCCTCTGCCTCAGTGGAGGTCCTGAGAGGGAACACGTGGCTCACTCAGAGTTGGGTAATTTGAGCAAGGTCTAATAAAGGCCTTACTTACTAAGTCAGGGGAAGGGTATACGAGCAACAACAAGGGCGAGTGCAGAACCCGTGGGTGATAACAGCGAGGTACTAAAAGCTCCCCTCTCCAGCAGGGGTGAGGTGATGCAGCAGTTACCGCCAATCAGAGACAGAGAAGGCTCTGGGGAAAGAGAGGGCTGCCTGACAGGAGCTGAGCAGCTGCTGAAAGAGGTCCGTAGCCCTGGAAGACCTTGCAGCTTGGGAGCGTGGGGAGGTGATAAATTCGCTCACCTCACTCTGCCCCTCCCTCTGATTTCCTGATCCACATTGGCTGGTCCTTCCCAGAAGTCAGAGGCCAAGGGAGACCAGTGAGTCAGTCCCTCCCGCTCAGCTCAGCCCTCTGCACACAGAGCACGTGGAGAAGGGTCGCAGTGGATATTCAGAAGGACAAGGGGAAGATGCGGGAGTATTTTTGAAAAGCCTTTGAACAAGGCTCCGTGTGAAAAAAGGAATATCTCAGATGTATTAACCCAGGAGCAGTTATGCAAGTTAAGGAGGGGAAGAGGTTAGAGGCAAGGATTTGACGTTTTGCACAGTGTAAATTAATAAGGTCCTGGGCCAGATTGTGACCAAGGGAACAGGAACCAAGGAACAAATGTGAAAAGCATTATAAAGGACTGTAATTCATACAGCCCAATTTGTGGCTCTCTCTGCAGTGTTATTATCTTCAGATTTAGATTTCTAACTGTTATGAGTGTGATTTGTGAGTTTAGAGTTTGGCAACAGCATCTCTCTTCTTTAATCATTTTATTGGATGTACTTTGTTTTCTCTTTGCCTTTCGATTTTCTTATTTGATATTCGGTCCTTGTAGAAGACAGCTCAGTGCTTCAGTTTAGTTTGAGAAATACTAACACTTTACAGAATACCAAATGCGAGTTCAAAATTCAGGATGCTCTCTGATTGCATTCAACATGTTCCTGATGTAACTAATATTTTTCATCAGTTCTAAAAATTAAGCTATTTTAATTGCTCTGTATCTAATAAGTAAAAAACATGTTAGATAATTATCAAACAGTATTGCATTCATTTAATCTGCAAATATAGTGCAAACATCTATCTCAGTCTATAAGGTCTATCCATTTCCCTTTTATATACTCATTTATCTTTAGCAAAATATATGCATAAAGGCTCTGTCGGAATAACCTACTCTGATCTCAGTAGCTGAAATAATATAAAGGCACACTAACTCAGTCTCACTCCATCATGTGATCTTTCAAAAGTCAAGAGCATGCTGCACTGTATTTTGGGCACTCACCTCTCAAGGAAGTTTCTCTGTTTTATCCGCTGTAGGAAGATAAAAAGTAATTTTATCAAGAGACAATGCCAACTGAAGAGCCAAAGTCTATTTTCATTCCCTTTTCCCTTTAACTCCACTTCAGTCAGCCTGTAAAATGTCATTCTGCAGGAATAAAGTTCCTGTTGGTCGTCTCAGATCTCTCTAAGCATTTCTTCAGCCAACCCTTACGCTGGGGGAACCGGTTCAAAAGGGGCAGGGTCTGGAGGCCTGGGAGCTATTTGGACCAGGTTCCCAACACTCCGTGTTTAAACTCACCTGCTGAAGTAGATCCAGGTGCTCCTGGGAGTTGCTGAAATTCCTCCCGATGTCAAGGAAGCAGAAAGTCTCCTGCTGGCAGAGGCTGACCCAGTCCTGGTATTCCCCTGGGTCAGGGATGCGATCCAGAAAGATCCGATATGCTTCCCACACTGCTTCCTGGCACACTGCAAGGCAGCACCATGAGGAGTGAAAAACGGCCACATCCTGAGAAGATGCCCTTCTCCCAACCCAAGCCCAATCTTAAACATGGCAAGCTCTGTCGTGGCTTATGCTGATACAATCGCCTGTAGCCCATAGAGATTAATTCATTTAACAAATACTTATTGAGCCCCTATATGCACCATGGAGAAACATAAAAGAAGGGAGATAGAAATACAGGTGTGTGTGTGTGTGTGTGTGTGTGTAAGACTGCTATTTATAATAGGGTGGTTGGGGAAGGCCTCATGATCAAGGTGACTTTTGAACAGTTTGGGAAGAGGCCTCAAGGCTGGAGAACGCTGGGCACATTGAAGAAACAGTAAAAAGGTCACTGTGGCCAGAGCAAGGCTGAGAGTCATAGAGGATGAGCATGGAAGTATGTGGTGAGAGGCACAGAGATGGTGCAGGTCTTGCAGCCCAGTCATCTTCAGCTGGGGCGCAGGTACCCCGCTGTATCTGCAGACTTTCCAAGGGGTAAACAGGCACACAGACATTCAAAGAGACTCAATTCCTAGATCTCAACTTCCCTATCGTGCTTTCCTAAATTGGGTTGTCTAACAACACACCTTTCCTTTCTCAGTTTCCCTTTGGCTGTCATCCTTCCCCCATCTCCCCATCCGTAGTCTTCCTGTGATGGCACAGTGCCCCTAGGTTGCCACACAAAGTGTATTTGAAATAACTGTGTTTGAGATTAAGACAGGGAGGGAACTTAGTCAAGGGCAAACGCACAGTTTTTGCAAGTAGGGCAGTTTCTGATGCTTTGCCTGCAACACCTTAGAAGAAGTCCTAGTGAAGTCGACAGCTGATAGATCATTAAAAATAATGATGGCAGATCACGATGTGATTGTTAGCATAAAATGCCAGAGGAACTTCAGAATAAGGATGCTACTGTAAGAAAACTCCATCTGTTCCCGTCTACTTATTTATGTAACACGTTTTCTCAGCATTTAAGTGAAACTAAGGAAAAGAATAGGGATAAAATGGATGTTAAATCCTGTCTAACGTTAGCAATACATAATAGGAATAATAAATAATGGCACATGAACTAATAGAGGGACAGCACCAAAGCAACCCCATCTATCCAGAGGCAGAAGCTAGTGGAGCTTAAGCTATAGGCCCTTCATTTAAATTGGCCCCTTCCAAAGCTTTGTTCCTAATTTTGTAGCTATAAACATTAGTTACCCCAAACCAATATCTGAGCTTATATCCATCAATAAAAATTTAAAAACTCTTGTCAAACTTATATCTACTTCCTTTAATCAATTGTATATTAAAAATAATTATAAATGCAACTGAATCCAGAAGAAATTTCTGGAAATAAGTAAAATAAGTTATTTACTTAGGAAATAAGTAAAAAATGTAATTTCAATTTATGTACATTTTTGTTACTGAGAAGTATTTTAGAGCAACCCATAACAGACTTTCAAGTATGACCTAAATTACACTAAGATAAGACTCTGCAGTGAGAGGTGGGATGGAAATGTGGGTGTGTGGAGGAAAAGGGACCACGTGACATTGCCTGCTATTTGGAAGGGTTTGTTCATGCATTTGTAGAGTACTTGATGGTAAGTATTGAGTACCCATGATAGATTCCACTGTGTATGCGAGAGTGCTTTAATTCCTATCTCATTTTCAATATCAATATTTACAGCTCACCAAAAGTTACATCTTATCCAATTATTTAAGCTTATGATGAAAAACTTTAGATGTCAACAGAAAAGCTCTCAAGAGGGCATCTAATTTAAAAATTATTTTAGGCGATTAAGTTAGAAAAAAAGATAGAAGACTTTGGTCATAAGCAATTATAATATGTTGATCTTTAACTCTGGAGGGATGAGGAGCAAGGGGGTGCTTTGGAATAGAGGCTGACATCATCTGACTTTCTAAAGAAACCCTCTGACTGCCATGCAGAGAAAAGGGGTTATGGGTTATGGGGAGGAACAAAGTATGAGAAGCCCAGTCTGGAGACTCTTACTCCAGTGCTTTACCTTTCCTCACTCTCCACTTGGTCCACATCTTGGTTTCTCTCAGCTTTCTGTTTTAAGAGGCAAAGAGAATTCCAGACCAACAGAAGCTCAGGTCATGTACTAGCAGCAACCTGATCAGAGCCCACAGACCCGGGGCGAGGGGTTTGCAGCACCCACCGCCTCAAAAGTGCCATCGAGTTTTCCACAGTTGAGGTGTGTGTTGCCTGGGGTTTTTCCGACATCATCAAACAGCGTAGGCTGAGACATTAAGCAGAAAGGCTGAGGTTCTACGGTCAGATCTCAAGCAACTGTGGGGATACTGGAGAGGCAAGGCTCTGGCTTTCTCCAAAATCCTTGTGGCAATCCTTCCCAATAGAGTCAGACAAAGGTGGTGCAGAAAGGTAAACCAAGAGGTTAGAAAAATCCAGCTTTTCAGAGGTTTTCAGACTCTTCCCAGCCCTGAGGTCCTTTGATGCCTCAACTTTCAGGGTTTTTATTTGAGGCTCCCTTAGCAAGGATGGATGGCTCTGCCAGTGAGTCATGGGCTGGTGCTCCTGTTCTCTTGATCACAGGATTCTGTGCCTCCTGATTTGTGCTGAGCTTCCAGGATGCCAGAAAAATGACATCGGAGGAGTCACCAAAATTCTGCCCCTCAAAAATCGTCTAAAGAAAAGATACTGGTCCCTGTTTCATCCCGACATTTTGATCACTGTAAACGGCAGTGCCCCAGGGAAATAATTCTTCAAGCAGCTCCAGGCATTTGTGCTTCAGGGAGAACGTTCTCTCAGAGCCTTTGGGAAAAGTAGGTTTTAATAGGGACGAGGGCTTTCTCTGTCCCTGAGGTGGGAGAAAGGGCCGCAGGTGGAGGAGTGGGATTACCTGGGCATCTTATCAATATGAGAATGAAGATTATGAAGTAGGTCTGGTGAGCCATCTGAACATCTGCGTTTCTTACAAGCTCCCAGGTGACGTGATGCTGCTGGTCTGTGGACAGCAGTTTGAGTGGCAAGAACTAGGATTCCCTTCACCTTTAACGTTCTCTGAGTCACACATTAACGTGAAAGAAAGATCTAGCTTTTAATATTGGGGTTGGGAGAAAGAGAGAGTGGAGAGAGATAGAGGAAGGGAGAGGGAGAGACATGGGGAGGGGTGAAATCACAAAGGACTCACAGAGAGAGTTTGCATGGTGGGAGCAGAGGTTCTGCCTGGGAAACTACCAGAAACGACCTTGACCCTTGTGTCTGTGCTTTCTGAGGAAATCTTTGCGATTCTATCGGGAAGCTCAGAACATTTTCCCTTGTGCTGCTTTAAGCATTGGGAAGAGAAATAGCTCAGTATTCCATTTGATTTGAGGAATGTGGGAGCTGTCCCCTCTAAGTTTGAAAAATGTCAACAGATAATTTTGTAAAAGCAGCTATGAGAACAATAACTGGGTTACTCTGTCAAAGAAACACTGCTTTATAGCTGGGTCTTATTTCTAGTTTCTTTGTGAACCAATTTGTTAGACTTAAGAAACCTATGCTGGTGAACAGTAAAATTTCATATCACCCAGGGGCAGCCATAAAAATAACAGGCTGTCATTGCTGTGGGGAGAAAAACAGTGGTTTGTTTCATCCAGGAGAGCAAGAATGAAAGAGGCAAACCTAATCAAGAATAAAGAGCTAAGAATAAAATTCAGAGCTAAAAATTTGGTTGCAGCAATAAATAGTCTATTCCACAAACACCTGTGATGAATCCTATTTGTGAACGTCGTGAAGGATTAGAAGTTACGTGAAAATAGTTAGCAACAGCTGTGTTCATAGTCAATGTGATGCATATCCCACGTATTTATGCTTCTATCCATTAACAAATAACATGAAATTTACCAATGTCACTGTCTGATCAATGTGTAGGTACATCCAAAATGAATGCTTTACATATGGCACTGTCTTTTCTTTGCATTCCCAATGACCTCTTTGCTTCTGCATCCATATGCAGAGGTGCTGTGCTAGGACCTCAGAATTGTAATACAGTGCACTTGATTTTCTATAATTAGAGTCCTCCTTCTGACTCTGATCCAGTAGCTGTCATTTCTCTGCGGGTGTGGCTTCTGTCAGAAAGCAAGTATCTTTTTACTTCCACATAAAATGAGACCTATGAGGAACAGAGGGCTTGATTTTTTTTTTAAAATTTATTTTATTTATTTTTGGCTGCGTTGGGTGTTCGTTGCTGGGCGCGGGCTTTCTCTAGTTGCGGTGAGCAGGGGCTACTCTTCATTGCGCTGCGCGGGCTTCTCACTGCAGTGGCTTCTCTTGTGGCGGAGCACGGGCTCTAGGCGCGCGGGCTTCAGTAGTTGTGGAACGTGGGCTCAGTAGTTGTGGTTTGCGGGCTCTAGAGGTCAGGCTCTGCAGTTGTGGCACACGGGCTTAGTTGCTCCATGGCTTGTGGGATCTTCCCCGGCCGGGGCTCGAACCTGTGTCCCTTGCATTGGCAGGCAGATTCCTAACCACTGCGCCACCAGGGAAGCCCAGGGCTTGATATTTTTGATACTGTAGTTAATTATGCTTCCCAAACCCAGTAAGAACACCCAGATTAATTCAACTTTGGCACATCTTATAGATGTAAATACTTAAGAACTTGGTGGGATGTTAATTGATGGCATAGTTTTCAGTTGTCAGAATGTGCAACACATCACGGGCTAGAATTGAACCAGCTTGCTCTAGTCAATAGGCTTGAAATAGAGCAGGGTGACTGTGCTTTTTGGAGTGGAAGCAAACATCTATTATGATCAAGGTGGAAATCAGTAAACGTCCTCAATTTTCACATGTAAGGTGACTTGTGTTTAGGATGCAGCCAGACAAGCTACCTGGGGAATTTAATAGCAGTTACCAAAGATTCTTTTCTTTGATTTAAAGAAGAAGCCATGGGATTTTTTTTTTTTTTTTTTTTCATCCACGGTAAGTGAATGAGACGGACAGCTACTGATGGCTGTGCTGTGATTGAACTCCGTCATGATTTTGGGGAATGCCGTAAGAGTCCTGTAATGCTGTCTTGGGGTAAAAACTGCACTGTAACTCTGATGGAAACCACAGTAATTGTGCTGTAAATCCCGTTAACACCCTGTTTATTATATCTCGGTAACCACTGCTAATTTGTGCCTCCAGGTTTCCCAGCTTCAGACATTTTTACTGGATCATCAATAAACAACTGAAACTTACCAAGAAGGGAGGGAGGATTGGGATTGTAATGTGGTTTTTGAAGAGGGAAATCTTAAGTCATAAATCAACTTGCACAGATTCCTGACATTGCAATCATCCTGTGCTTCTTACAACATTAGGATTTAATAGTGGGCTTTGGAAAAATAAAGCAAGAGGTAAAACCCAGAGGCCAAGGCTTTCTGGTGGCTTGTTAAATGCGCTCATGGTTCTGTGTTGCACAGGACATGGTTTTAAAACATACAAGCACAGATCTACCATAGTTTCGAAGGCTTATTATTCATAACTCTCAAATCAGTTGGCTGATTTTTATAACTCCTGTGACTGAATGAGAGACTGAACACAACCTTGGGATGGATGAAAGGGAAGGGGTGAAGAGAGGTAAAGTCTGAACAGGCTGCGCCTCTTTCCTTACCTCTCAATCCGTAATAAGCTTGAAGACTTGCTAAAATCTGTTTCATGGATTCCTGTGGACAGACTTTAAGCCCAGTCGGGAAAAATGCTGATCTTCTGGTTCGATGCTTTGCCAAATCGAATATTCGTCTCATTGTTGACACTTTGTAAATTTTCCCGGTATTTTCGGTTGTTTCAATTCTCACGGCATTGTCTATGTCTTTAATTTCAGAACTGTATATTTTAATGGAGAGATCTGTAAAAGAAAGATTGATTTCCTGGTAATACTACTCAGCCATAAAAAAGAATGAAATAATGCCATTTGCAGCAACATGGATGGACCTAGAGATGATCAGACTAAGTGAAGTAAGTCAGACAGAGAAAGACAAATATCATGATATCGCTTATGCGTGGAAGCTAAAAACATGATACAAGTGAACCTATTTACAAAACAGAAACAGACTCACAGACATAGAAAATAAACTTATGGCTATCAAAGGGGAAAGGAGCGGGGAAGGATAAATTAGAAATTTGGGTTTAACAGATACACAGTTCTGTATGTAAAATAAACAACAAGGACCTACTGTATAGCACAGGGAGTTATATTCAATATCTTGTAATAACCTATAGTGGAAAAAAATCTGAAAAAGAATATACACGTGTATAACTGAATGACTTTGCTGTATACCTAAAACATGGTAAATCAGCTATATTTCAATTAAAAAAAGATTGATTTCCTGATGAATATGTACATTTGTGTGCTGTAAGTGAAGCATATAATAAATGGATGGAAAAAACTAAAAATTTGATCCTGAGGGTTATGGAAGTTCTATTTTGCTGCAACTGCCAAATGTGATATTTCAATGACAAGACATTTTCAGAAATCAGGGAATAGCGTAATGGGCTGATCAAGCGTATTTAAAAACAAGAAAAACAAAAACAACATTTCGAATCATCTTGCCTTTAGGAACTGCCAAATATTGAAACATTTTCCCACACCTCTCTCTAAAAATCACTCCTCACTTAGCGCTCAAGCCTCCGGAGAGATGCCTCTTTAGATAGACATAATTCAAGTGGGGAATGATATAGCATTGTGGTACCCAGAGGTGTACTCTTGATGAGGAAGTGGAGTGCTTCTAAAAACCTAGGGGAAAAAAAATGCAACAAAACAACCTCCCTGCCTATTAGCAGCAGCCCTAGGATTTCTCTGAGGGCAGGGCTCTGGGGGTGGCAATCTGGTTGAAAGTGATTTGGGGCCTTAGAGTTTCATTTACAGAGCAAGCTTGATATTTTATGTGAGATGATGAGAGAACGGATGGAGGGAGGTCAAAGAGAGGGTGTCGGCAGAGGATGAAACTCCCGGAGCCATGCATCCTGCTGGCACTGAGGTGTCTGGTAGGGTTAGGTCTGGATTTCATTTTTAGCTTTGGAGACCTCTATAAAAATAACTTACATTCACTGAGTACTATTTTATTTTGAATTTTTTCCATTGGTATTATTTCATATCACTCTCAGAAAAGCTGTAGTGTATAGACGAAACAGATACCATTTTTCTCAGTGTGCCACTCAGGTATCAAGGCCTAGAGGTGTCAGAGCATGTTAACAGTGTGGCCAGATCTCCACTCCTCCCCTCCCACTCCATCTCTTTCCTTTCGGCCTTTCTACCGTTTAAGAAAGGAATTACTGATGAACAGGTGGGACCACTCACTCTGGCCCCTGGAGACCACCAGCATGTGGCTTACAGAGATTTAAGTTCCCATTTTGTTAAAGAAGGCTCTCCAAATTCCTTTGTGAATGAAAACCAAAAGAACAGAAAGGAGACGGTGTATACACAAAGTATAATTTAGTAAAATCAGCATCCCCAGAATCTTTCAATTTATCCAAGAGTAAACAAATGAAAAAATACTAAATGGAGCCAGTTACAAACATAGGTATCAATAGAAAAGAGTAGTAATATTGCCTGGTTCTTTAGGAGGACGAGTCCTCCACTCTCTTGCCCCCATTATTGTACCCGACAGGCAAAACCATAACGAGGGTTAAATACCTCTCTTTGCCTTCCCCTCACAGGCACCCTGGTAGCTGAACATGGCTGGAGAAAAACAACCGTTAGGACTCACTTTAAATTTACGATCCTTCAACAATATGACACTACATTTCTCTGGTCCACTGAATTTCTCTCTGTCTCGGAGAACTACACACAACGTTTCTCAGATTTCCTGCACTTCCTGCCAATTCTCACTCTCAGCTGATTGACCTTGCTTCACATTTTATTGAGCGCAGGAGGAACCAGAAGGTAACTTTTCGGATTTCCAGCACTGCATCCACTCACTGGCTGCATCTGTGCTCAAATACTCTGCTTTCCCTCCTGTGACTATTTGGTGACTGGTCCGTGCTCCTGTGTAAGCCCAATTCCTTTACTTATGCACTGGATCCCAGCCTTTTCACCTCGCAAGGACGTTCTTCCAGAAACCCTCCTTTCATTCACCTACTGAATCATTTTTCTCTCTTTCTACTGGATCATTCCTATCAGCCTGTAAACATTCTATTATTTTCTCCTTCTACCTAAAAGATTCTTTCTTGATATCACTTTCCCTCCAGCCACTGACCCGTTTTTCTATTTGCACTTAGAGCAAAACTCTTTGAAAGACCTGTTTTTACTTCCTTTCCTGAAACAAAGCAAGGTCCTATATGAATGAGGGAGGATTCCCCTGACACCACATGCAAAGCTATCAACATTTCCTCTCTTCATTCCCTCCTCTTTTTTCCTTCCTTCTTTTCATTTATTTATTTTTATTTTTTATTTTGATGTTTGCAGTGTCCTCGTAGAGCCCGGTGTATTCAACATGCTATTGTGACACTTCACCAGGAGGTGTCGCTATCGAACACATAATATAATGAGAGCTGAAGGTTGGAAAACGGAACCCCAATAATCAGTTCCTTGACTTTGGGATTGTGCGTGTTCAGTACCGACATTTGTTGATGAGGGTGGTGGTGAAGGCTGTGACTTTGCAGCAAAACAGACCATTTAAGGAAGGGCTGAGACGTAGCATGGTGGGATGGACTCCCACTGAGCTGGGAGGTTCTCCTGAAAGGCCTGGCAGATGGGAAATACCGGTATTTAGGTGGCGGGAAGAGGACCGCAGGTCCACAGGCAGGCAACTTCCAGCAGACTGAGGAATGTGGTCAACACCGAAGGTTTAAACTGGGGTTTAAATTACATTTCTTTAACCGCTCAATCCTGGAGCTGACCCAGGTCCCGCCACCCAGGGTAGCTGTGACAAGTTTGGAAATGTCCAAATGTACAGAAAGGGAAATTAATGAACAACCATTTGATTCAAACACTGAATTCAAACATTACATTATCCTAAGAAAAAGTCAGATCTTGCTGGGGTGGAGAGGCAGCTCTGAAATACTGGGCTTTGCCCCTTGATTTATTGTGTTAAAATTAGATTGTCTCAGCATTGCCCAAACATGTCCGCTAGTTCACGTGAAGCTCAGCCATTCAGTCAAAAGTATCTTTTCCACTCTAGGTTCTAGGCTGGTAGCGCTCCATGTTGACCGGCATCCTGGAAACCTCCCTATTACATCACTGAAGAGCTTCTATTTTTCCTTCCTGTACCAAAGTTGTCCTCCAGTCATAGATTGCTTACAAAGTTTCCATTTCATGGCTCAACCTTGCCCGCCAGGCAGCCTCTTTCTTGGTTATGTTTTCAAGGGGATCCTTACCAGCCTGTTTGGACCAATTCTCACCAGACTCTCTCCTCTAGAGGAATGTTTTCTCGCCATCTAACCCTGCAGGCTTACAATCGAGGACTACTGTACACATATAGTGACAGTAACAGACAACAGAAAAGGGAGAATGGGGCGTTCGTGGCCGCATCGTGATGAGAGTGACAGACGCTGGTAAAAGCGCTTAGTGAACCCGTTATGTTTTTCTAAGGGAAAAGGCTGCGATGTCCTAATGAATGAACAGGAGTGGAGACAAAAGCTGCTCGCATTCCTCCAGAATAAAAATCTCCATTTGAAGAACAGAACTCCACAGAGAAAAAGTGGGTAACGCTCCAGGACCAAATCAATAACTGGAAGTCTTAAAAAATAAAAATTTAATCTTGCACATGCTTTCCAGACCTTACCAAAAAAAAGAGTAAGCGGTTCTGGCCTTTTTGCAAACGCTCAGCTTGCTTGTGATCTGTGACATCCCAGTCCCGGCCCCTCCGTTAGTGGAAATGCTCAATTACCCACCTGAAATTTTTTTCTTCCAAAGAGCAAGGGAACTAAACGTACATTGTGCTTAACATGCCTGAACACGCCTCAAAAATTATGCGGTTGTACTGAACACTTGCTTGATGCTGTTCCAGAAAATTGCATGGATTTTAAGCGCACTGTCTTCTGCATGATGAAGTGGAGATGACAAGAGCTCCTCCATCTTGCTTTTCTCCTCTGTCTTCCTACGGGCAGCTCCCAGTGAAATTCCATCCTGACAAGCCTGCTGCAAGCGAGTAAATGGTGGAAAAGAGGACCGTAGAAATTAGGGAAAATTTCAGTGATTTTCTGTAATGAGATACGAAGCCAAGGCAGTCTCACGATAATCAGCCTACAGACTGATTATCGGTGATGCGGGGTGGGTGCCACACCGTCGCCCTCCCTGAAGCTTTGGAAACTTGGGTGCCACGGCAGCCTTCCTTGCCTCCACACCACTACCCCCTGCTGAGGGTGAAAATCAGTGCCCCCTTCTCTCAAAGCATTAGAGCAGTTTTCTTCACATTGACAAAATAGGTTTGGCCATTGCATTTGCTATGTCAGAAGGAAAGGGTTAGGACCCTGGAAAACCATTGTAAGAAGTAAAGCTTGCTATCTTCTATTCTATTATGTATTTGCATGGATACGTAGGTATCGATAAGTCCATCTCACTGCACTAAAAAAAAAAAGAGGAAGAACCAAATCTGTAGGTGAGATGCCGAGAAATTTTCCTGAGGCTCGGTGAGAGGGCAGGGACCGAACGGAAGTTGAAGGGAGAAGTAGAAAAGAGAAAGGGGCACAATAGGGTCCTAATGCCGAGCACAGGGAACTATGTTCAATATCCTGGGATAAACCGTAATGGAGAAGAATATGAAAAAGAATGTATATATACGTGTAACTGAATCACTTTGCTGTACAGCAGAAATTAACACAACATTGCCAATCAACTATACTTCAATGAAAAATAAACAAACAAACAAAAAATACCTACAAAGTTAAAAAAAAAAGAGCTCATTAGAATTCTGGACAAGCATTAAAAATAATGGTATGAAAATATATTTCGTTGATCCAATTTTTATAAAATAATTATCTGTTCATATACATGGAAAAATCTAAAAAGATCTATAAAAATGTTAATTATAGATTTCCAAAAAAGGAAAGGGAAAGGGGGTGACCTCTTTTGTGCCCCGGGGGGGATGGCCTGTGAGCAAGTGGGGTCTTGAGCTCTTCATGTCTGGTAGGTGTCAGGGAGTGGACAGGCAGGGGTCAAGCAGGGCAGGGTCTTGGACCCAGAACAAAAATGGGTGCTCGCTCCCCACCCCTTTCATGGGGGGAGACAGGTGGATGTGGAGAAGGGGGAGGAGCATACTCCAAAAAGACCGGCCTTCTGTGTCCTCAGAAAGGAGAGCAACGCAACTGAGGCGCTTGCTTGTCCTGGGGTAGCTTGAAGGGCTCACAGCCTGCCTTCATCTAAGGTGAGGAATCCTTCACAGCAAGCCTCTTGGCCAAGCCTCTTGGCCAAGGCCCATTCACAGCCACCTGCCGGTTCCAGAGGCACTGTTCCTGCTGCAATTCAGGACCATGGGATGCCCTTGACTCTCAAGTGCCCTCACAAGGTCTGCATTGGTGTGTCAGAGGTTGTGAGAAACCACAGTATCAGCACTTAGCTTCTTCATGCGCTGCTACATTTACTTGAGCATTTTAGCAGTGAAGTTTAACATGTGAAGGATTGTAAATGATTTTCACATGAATACATAAGCAAAATCAGCAAAATCCTTTCTCCCCCAAATAAGCCAGTCTTGAAAGTTAGAAGAGTAGGATATTTCTATAAGCTGTGACTAACTGTAAAGTATATTTCTTTGGAAAACGGTGGGTGGAGTTGGTTTAGTGCTGAGGTCAGGTTGAAGTAAACAGGATGTGAAACTGAGGTGAGAACAGTTATGTTGAAGTTGCTGGCTAGCCTAGCTAAGGCTTGTTTTCAGGAGTTGACAGAGAGAAACAGTGTTTTCCCCAGCAGCTGGATGTTTTAGTACCCCTCAAATCACCCTGGATAGGCAGATACCGTCTCCATATCCGTGTAGGACCAACCCTGTTAAGCTACTTTTAATCATCTCTTCCTTACATTAACTTAACTTCTACTAACCTTTTTCTGCTTCCCAATTTTTAACCCATCATGTAAATTTTGGGGGCACCATCTCCATTGGTTTCAGAATGTGGAGTTTAAATAAATACACAGGTTATGAATAAGAGAATCAGAATGGAATTTTACAAGGTAATCTGAGATCTGCGGATGATGAGTTGTATCTCACAAATATATGGGATGTGATAGTTTTCAGAGCATTTTTCTAGTCTGGCTTGACAGAAAGTTTGAATGATATGGAAACCAAAGGGTTTCGCTGGAACAACAGTACTGGGTCATTCACAAGCTGGAGGCAGAGTCTGTCCACCATCTGCTTGGAAGTGGGTGGGGAAGACAAGTAGCAGGAAATCACAAAGACCTACCAAGAGCCTATAAAAAAATCCCCCAAATTAGGAGGAAGATAACTTCAGAAGCTGGGAGTGCACTGAGGAAGTAGCAAGGGGAAGGAAGATAGATTTGCTTATGGGACACATTAACCACTTTCCTCTGGTTCCAGCTGTGCTGGTGTCTTTCTCCCTGTGATTCCTAGGGGTGCTACACATTTGGGGCATATTTATCTCATTAGATTCTAACCATGTCTGGAATACTCGTATCAGAATCAGCTAATTTAGCCCAGCATCTTTGTTTTCTGAATCTCTTTGTTGCTGCCGATTCTAATATTACAAACTATGGAACAGCTACTCTTAAGTTTTAGTGCTTTCATGTAAACCTGGTCTTGGAGTGTATTGGGAATTCTGAGTAAAGAGAATTGCATGTACAGCGTTCTTGCATATATTGCCACAAAAGAATGATATTGCAGCTGCTCAAGGAGAGCAGAATTGGAACAGATTAAACAGGTTAAACAGCTATACACCACTGCCTTTCTTATGCATGAGAAACTATCACAGTTCTTGCAGAGAAGAAAGATGAACTTCATCTTGAGTACCTGTGAGGCTGAAATTACAGTAAGATAGCTCTGCCTTCCTGAGCCACTTCCTGAACTTGGGCAAATAATCTCGATGTGCTTCAACTTTCTAACCTACAAAGGGTATAACAATAATTCCAACACCATAGGCTTGGATTAATGTTTGCATGTTATATAGTTCTGTTTTGTTTTGAAGATTAAATGAGAAAATAAGGGTCACGATTTTTCAGAAGGCCTGGCACATTGTTAGCTCTTATTATGATGTGGTACCATTTCACTTTGAGGTTTAGGGCTAGGAATAAGATAGGAATAGGATTGCTTGATTTAGCAAATAAAATATAGGACACCCAGTCAAACTTGAATTTCCAATAAACAGCTATATAAATTAAAAAATTTTTAGTATAAGTATGTCCCATGCAATATTTGGGACACATTAAATATAAATGGACAAAATGTTTCTGTTAAAAGAGAATGATTATCAGACTACATTTTAAAACTTCTACTATATGCTGTTTTAACAGACACATTTAATGAAAAGACATAGGGAAGTTGAAATTAAAAGGATGGAAAAAAGTTACATTATGCAAACACTAATCAAAGGAAAGTTGGTATAGCTATATTAATATCTAATGAGGTTAGAGGTCTGCTGTTAAATGTTCCATAACCAGCTCTTAGGGTTGGATGAGAAGGCCTGATATGCAACATTTGCCAATTTTTCTGTGTTATAACTCTCCCATAGCTGATTTCAAGCCACCGATGTGCTATTACTGAGCACAGAGTTGGGGAGAGATGTCAGCACCTGGCTCCTGTAAGTCAGTATGGGCCAGTTCCAGCACATCAGTGGACAAATCTCCTTATTTGACTGAAAGCATTACAAAGATGATGATAGTCACATCATAATGGTAAAAATTTAAAAGTCATCAGAAAGATGTAATAAGTTATAATTTTATGTACTTAATAATATTACCTTAAAATATATAAAGCAAACTTTGACAGAACAATAAAGAAAGTAAAATCAACATAATAGCAGGTGGATTTTAAGAGACCTTTCTTGGTAACTGATAGAACAAGCAGAAAAAAATCGATAAAGATACAGAGGATTGAAAACATAACTAAAATTGACTTAATGAACATATATAGAACATTATAAAACAAAAATATAATATAGTATATTTTATATTATATATAAAATATACTTTATTTTCAAGCACAGGGAGAACATACAAATATTGACTGTATATTGGACTATAATGCATGTACATTTGTTCTCAGACCAACAAAGCTAAAAATCAGTTTTAAAAAACAACTGGAAAATTCCCTATATGTTTGGGAATCGAAAAAAAAAACTTACAAATAACCCATAAATCAATGCAGAAATCATGCTGGTTATTAGAAATATCTTTATCAAATGATTAACTTTTATATAATAAAACTTGTGGGATATAGCTAAATCAGTACTTGAAAGGTAAATTTATCTCATTAAAATGCCTATTTTAGAAAAAGAAAAAAGCTAAATATTAATGAGCTAAGCATCTATCTCAAGAGGTTAACAAAAGAAAAAATAAAAGAAAATACAAGGAAAGAAGATGGGTAGAGATTAATAAAATATAAAAGAGAAGATAACATAAAAGAGAAGAAAAAGACATATAAAAGCCAAAACCTTCTCCTTTGAAAATACTAATAACAGAAACAAAAAACATAAGAAGGAGAATATACAATTAATTACTATCAGGATTGAAAAGGGGGACATTATTATATTTTCTATAGACATGAAAAACTTAACAAGATGGTATGAATAATGTTTTGTCAATAAACTTGAAATTTTATATGAAATGGATGAATTCTAGAAATATACAACTTACCAAAATGAATATAAGAAGAGACAGGAAACCTAATTATTATCACCTTTAAAAAATTGACTCAGTAGTCAAATATCCTTTGATAAATATAACTCTTTAGCTTCATCAGAGAGTTCTATCAAATATTCATGGAAAAAGTACTTTATTTTCATACAGACTCGTACAAAACCTGACAAGGAAACTATGTGAAAAAGATCATAGTCCAATCTTGCTTATGAATATTAGTGTAACAATTTGAAATAAAATATTAGCAAATGGAATCCAGCAGCGTGTGAAAAAAAGTCATGACCAAGTTGGACTTATCTCAGGAATGTAGGGTTGGTTTAATATTTGAAAATTTATTAAGGTAATTTTTCACATTAATGAATTAAAAGAGAAAAACCATTTGGTAATCTCAATAGAAATAGAAGAAGTACACAATACATTTCTATATTTATCCATGATTAAAACTCTTAGGAATAGCAAGGAACTTTTTTTTACAATGTAATATAGGGAATTTTCAAAAACAAAACAAACACAGACTCTAAGACAAACATCATACTTAATGGTGAAATATGAAAGAATTCTCTTCACGATCAGTAACAAGGAAAGGATGCATGCAGTCAGCATTTCTCTTTACCATTACACCGTCCTATGAAGGACAGTAAGAAAATATAGAGAAAGAAAAGATACAAAGACTGAATAGAAAGAACTCAAATTTTCTTGATTCACAAATGATAATGGAGAAAACTCCAAAGAATTGCTACTGAATTTTCGGAATAAAGATTGTTCAGCAAAGCTCTGGAATATAAAACCAATTACTTTTTTACATAGAAATGTAATAAGGTAAGGCCAGACACTATAAAACTCTTAGAGGAAAACACAGGCAGAACACTCTATGACATAAATCACAGCAAGATCCTTTTTGACCCACCTCCTAGAGTAATGGAAATAAAAACAAAAATAAACAAATGGGACCTAATGAAACTTTTGCACAGAGGGGGGAACTTCAAGATGGTGGAGGAGTAAGATGTGGAGATCACCTTCCTCCCCACAAATATATAAAAATACATCTACATGTGGAACAAGTCCTACAGAACACCTACTGAACGCTGGCAGAAGACCTCAGACCTCCCAAAAGGCAAGAAAATCCCCACGTACCTGGGTAGGGCAAAAGAAAAAAGAAAAAATGGAGACAAAAGAATAGGGATGGGACCGGCACCAGTGGGAGGGAGCTGTGAAGGAGGAAAGGTTTCCACACACTAGGAAGCCCCTTCACTGGTGGAGACTGCGGGTGGTGGAGGGGGAAGCTTCGGAGTCGCGGAGGAGAGCGCAGCAACAGGGTTGCATCAGGCAAAGCGGGGAGATTCCCGCACAGATGATGAGTGCTGACCAGCACTAACCAGCCTGAGAGGCTTGTCTGCTCACCTGCCGGGGTGGTTGGGGGCTGGGAGCTGAGGCTCGGGCTTCGGAGGTCAGACCCCAGGGAGAGGACTGGGGTTGGCTGTGTGAACACAGCCTGAAGGGGGCTAGTGAACCACAGCTAGCCGAGAGGGAGTCTGGGAAAAACCCTGCACCTGCCTAAGAGGTAAGAGACCATTGTTTCAGGCTGCATGAAGAGAAGGGATTCCTTCCCTGCCTGCCCACAGAAGGTGGAGCACTGCCTAAACGAGCTCCAGAGACGGGTGCAAGCCTCGGCTATCAGCTCAGACCTGAGAGACAGGCATGAAATGCTAACACTGCTTCTGCAGCCACCAAGAATCCTGTGGGCAAGCACAGGTCACTATCCACAGCTCCCCTCCCGGGAGCCTGTGAAGCCAGCCACTGCCAGGGTCCTGTGATCCAGGGACAACTTCCCTAGGGGAACACATGGCACGCCTCAGGCTGTTGCAGCATCACGCTGGCCTCTGCCGCCAGAGGCTTGCCCTGCATTCCAATTACAACTACCATACCCTTCCCTCCCACCGGCATGAATGAGCCAGATCCCCCTAATCAGCTGCTGCTTTTACCCCGTCCTCTCTGGACGAGAACAGAAGCCTGAGGGCAACCTACACACAGAGGCGGGGCCAAAACCAAAGCTGAACCCCAGAGCTGTGTGAACATAGAAGAGAAAGAGAAATTTCTCTGTGCAGCCTCAGGAGCAGCAGATTAAATCCCCAAAATCAACTTGAGGTGCCCCGCATCTGTGGAATACCTGAATAGACAATGAATCAACCCAAAACTGAGGTGGTGGACTTTGGGAGCAACTGTAGACCTGAGGTTTGATGTCTGCGAGTGACTTGATTCTGATTTTTATGTTTATCTTAGTATAGTTTTTAGTGCTTGTTATCATTGGTGGATTTGTTTATTGGTTTGGTTGTCCCTTCTTTTTTTTTTTATTTTTAAAAATTTTTTTGCGGTACGCGGGCCTCTCACTGTTGTGGCCTCTCCCGTTGCAGAGCACAGGCTCCGGACGCGCAGGCTCAGCGGCCATGGCTCACGGGCCCAGCCGCTCCGCGGCACGTGGGATCCTCCTGGACCGGGGCACGAACCCGGGTCCCCTGCATCGGCAGGCGGACTCTCAACCACTGTGCCACCAGGGAAGCCCTGCTCTCTTCTTTTTTTATTACTTTTTAACTTTTTAAATTTCAATAATTTAAAAAAATTTTTAATTTTAATTATTTTATTTTATTTATTAAAACAATTTGTTTTTCTTCTTTCTTTCTTTTTTTCTCCCTTTTCTTCCAAGCTTTGTGGCTGACAGGGTCTTGGTGCTCTGGTCTGGTGTCAGGCCTAAGCCTCTGAAGTTAGCAGAGCCGAGTTCAGGATATTGGACCACCAGAGACTTCCCAGCCCCACATAATATCAGTCAGTGAGAGCTCTCCCGGAGATTTCCATCTCAACACTAAGGCCCAGCTCCACCCAATGGCCAGCAAGCTACAGTGCTTGATGCCCCACACCAAACAACTAGCAAGACAGGAACACAACCCCACCCATTGGCGAGAGGCTGCCTAAAGTCATACTAAGCTCACAGACACCCCAAAATGTACCACTGGCCATGACCCTTCCCACCAGAAAGACAAGATGCAGCCCCACCCACGAGAACACAGGCACTAGTCCCCTCCACCAGGAAGGCTACACAACCCACTGAACCAACCTAAGCCACTGGGGGAAGACACCAAAAACAACTGGAACTACGAATATGCAGCCTGTAAAAAGGAGACCCCAAACACAGTAAGTTAAGCAAAATGGGAAGACAGAGAAATATGCAGCAGGTAAAGGAGCAAGGTAAAAACCCGACAGACCAAAAAAATGAAGAGGAAATAGGCAGTCTACCTAAAAAAGAATTCAGAGTAATGATAGTAAAGATGATCAAAAATCTTGCACATAGAATGGAGAAAATATAAGAACCGTTTAACAAGGGCCTAGAAGAACTAAAGAGCAAGCAAAGAATGAGGAAAAACACAATAAATGAAATTTAAAATGCTCTAGAAGGAATCAATAGCAGAATAACTGAGGCAGAAGAACGGATCAGTGACCCAGTAGATAAAATAGAGGAAATAACTACCACAGAGCAGAGTAAAGAAAAAAGAATGAAAAGAATTGAGGACAGTCTCAGAGACCTCTGGGACAATATTAAACACACCAACATTCGAATTATCGGGGTCCCAGAAGAAGAAGAGAAAAAGAAGTGGTCTGAGAACATATCTGAAGAGATTATAGTTTAAAACTTCCCTAACATGGGAAAGGAAATAGTCAATCAAGTCCAGGAAGTGAAGAGAGTCCCATACAGGATAAAACCAAGAAGAAACACACCAAGACACATATTAATCGAATGATCAAAAATTAAATACAAAGAAAAATTATTAAAAGCAACATGGGAAGGCTTCCCTGGTGGCGCAGTTGTTGGGAGTCCGCCTGCTGATGCAGGGGAAGTGGGTTCATGCCCCGGTCTGGGAGGATCCCGCATGCCACGGAGCGGCTGGGCCCGTGGGCTGTGGCTGCTGGGCCTGCGCGTCCAGAGCCTGTGCTCCACACTGGGAGAGGCTACAGCAGTGAGAGGCCCGCGTACCACACACACACACAGACACACACACACACAGAAAAAGCAACAAGGGAAAAGCAACAAATAACACACAAGGGAATCCCCATAAGGTTAACAGCTGATCTTTCAGCAGAAACTCTGCAAGCCAGAAGGGAGGGGCAGGACATATTTAAAGTGATGAAAGGGAAGAACCTACAACCAAGATTACTCTACCCAGCAAGGATCTCATTCAGATTTGATGGAGAAATTAAAATCTTTACAGACAAGCAAAGGTTAAGAGAATTCAGCACCACCAAACCAGCTTTATATCAAATGCTAAAGGAACTTCTCTAGGCAGGAAACACAAGAGAAGGAAAAGACCTACAATAACTAACCCAAAACAATTAAGAAAATAGTAATAGGAAAATACATATCGATAATTACCTTAAATGTGAATGGATGAAATGTTCAAAGCAAAAGACATAGACTGGCTGAATGGATACAAAAACAAGACCTGTATATGTGCTGTCTACAAGAGACCTACTTCAGACCTAGGGACACATACAGACTGAAAGTGAGGGGATGGAAAAAGATATTCCATGCAAATGGAAATCAAAAGAAAGCTGAAGTTGCAATTCTCATCTCAGACAAAATAGACTTTAAAATAAAGACTATTAGAAGAGACAAAGAAGAACACTACATGATGATCAAGGGATCGATCCAAGAAGAAGATATAACAATTGTAAATATTTATGCACCCAACACAGGAGCACCTCAATACATAAGGCAAATGCTAACAGCCATAAAAGGGGAAATCGACAGTAACACAATAAAGGTAGAGGACTTTTAACACGCTCACTTTTATCAATGGACAGATCACCCAAAATGAAAATAAATAAGGAAACACAAGCTTGAAATGACACATTAAACAAGATGGAATTAATTATATTTATAGGACTTTCCATCCCAAAACAACAGAATACACTTTCTTCTCAAGTGTTCATGGAACATTCTCCAGAATAGATCATATCCTGGGTCACAAATCAAGCCTTGGGAAATTGGAGAAAATTGAAATCATATGAAGTACCTTTTCTGACCACAACGCTATGAGACTAGATATCAGTTACAGGAAAAAACTGTAAAAAATACAAACACATGGAGGCTAAACAATACGTTACTAAGTAACCAAGAGATCACTGAAGAAATCAAAGAGGAAATAAAAAAATACTTAGAAACAATTGACAATGAAAACACGATGACCCAAAACCTATGGGATGCAGGAAAAGCAGTTCTAAGAGGGAAGTTTATAGCAATACAATCCTACCTCAAGAAACAAGAAAAATCTCAAATAAATAACCTAACCTTACACCTAAGGCGATTAGAGAAAGAAGAACAAAAATCCCCCAAATTTAGCAGAAGGAAAGAAATCATAAAGGTCAGATCAGAAATAAATGAAAGAGAAATGAAGGAAACGATAGCAAAGATCAATAAAACTAAAAGCTGGTTCTTTGAGAAGATAAACAAAATTGATCAACCACTAGCCAGACTCATCAAGAAAAGGGAGGAGAACACTCAGATCAACAGAATTAGAAATGAAAAAGGAGAAGTAACAACTGACACTGCAGAAATACAAAGGATCATGAGGGATTACTACAAGCAACTATATGCCAATAAAATGGACAACCTGGAAGAAATGGACTAATTCTTGGAAAAGCACAACCTTCTAAGACTGAACCAGGAAGAAATAGAAAATATAAACAGAACAATCACAAGCACTGAAATTGAAACTGTGATTAAAAACCTTCCAACAAACAAAAGTCCAGGACCAGATGGCTTCACAGGCGAATTCTATCAAACATTTAGAGAAGAGCTAACACCTATCCTTCTCAAACTCTTCCAAAATATAGCAGAGGGAGGAAGGAACACTCCCAAACTCATTCTACGAGGCCACCATCACCCTGATACCAAAACCAGACAAAGATGTCACAAAAAAGGAAATCTACGGGCCAATATCACTGATGAACATAGATGCAAAAATCCTCAACAAAATACTAGCAAACAGAATCCAACAGCACATGAAAAGGATCATACACCATGATCAAGTGGGGTTTATTCCAGGAATGCAAGGACTCTTCAATATATGCAAATGAATCAGCATGATACACCATATTAACAAACTGAAGGATAAAAACGATATAATTATCGCAAAAGATGCAGAAAAAGCTTTCAACAAAATTCAAAACCCATTTATATAAACACTCTCTAGAAAGTAGGCATAGAGGGACGTTATCTCAACATAATAAAGGCCATATATGACAAATCCACAGCCAACATCATTCCCAATGGTGAAAAACTGAAACCATTTCTTCTAAAATCAGGAACAAGACAAGGATGCCCACTCTCACCATGATTATTCAACACAGTTTTGGAAGTTTTAGCCACAGCAATCAGAGAAGAAAAAGAAATAAAAGAAATCCAAATCAGAAAAGAAGAAGTAAAGCTGTCACTGTTTGCATATGACATGATACTATACATAGAGAATCCTAAAGATGTTACCAGAAATCTACCATAGCTAATCAGTGAATTTGGTAAAGTAGCAGGATACAAAATTAATGCACCTAAATCTCTTGCATTCCTATACACTAACGATGAAAAATCTGAAAGAGAAATTAAGGAAACAGTCCCACTTACCATGGCAACAGAAAGAATAAAATACCTAGGAATAAACCTACCTAAGGAGACAAAAGACCTGTATGCAGAAAACTATAAGACACTGATGAAAAAAATTAAAGATGATGCAAATAGATGGAGAGATATACCATGTTCTTGGATTGGAAGAATCAACATTGTGCAAATGACTATACTACCCAAAGCAATCTACAGATTCAGTGCAATCCCTATCTAACTACCAATGGCATTTTTCACAGAACTAAAACAAAAAATGTTACAATTTGTATGGAAACACAAAAGACCCTGAATAGCCAAAGCAATCTTGAGAAAGAAAAATGGAGCTGGAGGAATCAGGGTCCCTGATTTCAGACTACACTACAAAGCTACAGTAATCAAGACAGTATGGTACTGGCACAAAAACAGAAGTATAGATCAATGGAACAGGAGAGACAGCCCAGAGATAAATCCATGCACATATGGTCAACTTATCTTTGATAAAGGAGGCAAGAATATACAGTGGAGAAAAGACAGCCTCTTCAATAAGTGGTGCTGGGAAAACTGGACAGCTACATGTAAAAAACTGAGATTAGAACACTTCCTAACACCACACAAAAAATAAACTCAAAATGGATTAAAGACCTAAATGTAAGGGCAGACATTATTAAACTCTTAGAGGAAAACATAGGCAGAACGCTGTATGACATACATCACAGCAAGATCCTTTCTGACCCACCTCCTAGAGAAATGGAAATAAAAACAAAAATAAACAAATGAGACCTAATGAAACTTAAAAGCTTTTGCACAGAAAAGGAAACCATAAACAAGACGAAAAGACAACCGTCATAATGGGAGAAAATATTTGCACATAAAGCAACTGACAAAGGATTATTCTCCAAAATTTACAAGCAGCTTATGCAGTTCAATATCAAAAATTAAATAAACCAGTGCAAAAATGGGCCAAAGACCTAAACAGACATTTCTCCATAGAAGATATACAGATTGCCAACAAACACGTGAAAGGATGCTCAACATCACTAATCATTAGAGAAATTCAAATAAAAACTCCAATGAGGTAGCACCTCACACCAGTCAGAATGGCCATCATCAAAAAATTTACAAACAATAAATGCTGGAGAGGGTGTGGAGAAAAGGGAACCCTCCTGCACTGTTGGTGGGAATGTAAATTGATACAGCCACTATGGAGAACAGTATGGAGGTTCCTTAAAAAACTAAAAACAGAACTGCCATGCAACCCAGCAATCCCACTACTGGGCATATACCCTGAGAAAACCAGAATTCAAAAAGAGTCATGTACCACAATGTTCACTGCAGCTCTATTTACAATAGCCAGGACATGGAAGCAACCTAAGTGTCCATTGACAGATGAATGGATAAAGAAGATGTGTCATGTATATACAATGGAATATTACTCAGCCATAAAGAGAAACGAAATTGAGTTATTTGTAGTGAGGTGGATGGACCTAGAGTCGGTCATACAGAGTGAAGGAAGTCAGAAAGAGAAGGACAAATTCCATATGCTAACACATATATATGGAATCTAAAAAAAAAAAATGGTTCTGAGGAACCTAGAGGCAGGACAGGAATAAAGACACAAATGTAGAGATTGGACTTGAGGACAGAGGGAGGGGGAAGGGTAAGCTGAGACGAAGTGAGTGAGTAGTACTGACATATATACACTACCAAATGTAAAATAGATAGCTAGTGGGAAGCAGCCACATTGCATGGGGAGATCAGCTCAGTGCTTTGTGACCACCTAGAGGGAGGGGATAGGGAGGGTGGGAGGGAGGGAGACAGAACAGTGAGGAGATATGGGGATATATGTAATGTATAGCGGATTCACCTTGTTATACAGCAGAAACTAACAGAACATTGTAAAGCAACTATACTCCAATAAAGGTGTTAAAAAAATGTAATAAGGATGTTATTTACATGATCACAATTAATATCAAGTGGCTAGGGATAAGTCCATGATGTGGAGCCCTTTAAAAAGTCATTATGCAACTTAATTGTAAGGTACTAATAAAAGGAGAGATGTTCCATGTTCTCGGTAGAAAGACTCAATGCTCTAAAGGTGTCAATTTCCCCCATATTCATCTATGGATCCAACACAATTCCAGTTCAACCTCCATTAGGATTTTTGTGGAACTTGGTGAGCTAATTTTAGAATGTATTAGGGAAGACTGGAGAGTCAAGAATAGCTTAGACACTCCTGTGGAAAGAGAACTAAGCCAGGGAAACATGGTTACAAGATTTCAAGATTATTATAAATTTGAAATAATTGAAGCAATGTGGTATTAGCTCAGGGATAAAAAATGAACAAACCCATGTCCATGGCAGAAAAGGCATCACAGAGCAGAGAGAAAAGGAGAAACTATTCATTGAGTGGTGCTAAAACAATTGATTATCAGTATTTAAAAAAAAAGAAATTGTTTTCCTGCTTCACACACACATACACACACAATAAATTGTCGTGAATTAAGTATGAAAAACAAAACGTCTTTTATAAGACAATATAGGAGAATATGAAGTTACTAAGGCTAATTCAACAACACTGAAATTAAGAATGTGTGTTCATCAAAGGCTATACCATTAAGAGAGTAAGAAAGCAAGGTTACAAACTGACAGAAGGTTTTTGAAAGGGAACATAATTGCAAAAGCGTTGGTGTCTGCAACTTAAAAGGAACTGCTCCAAATCAGTAAGAAAAGACATATATCTCAATGAAAAAAATTGGTCAAAATACTAGTTCAAGGATTTTCTAGAAGAGGAAGCACAAAAGACCCAAAAATACAGGAAAAGATACTTAACTTCATTAGTAATCAGAGAAATGCAAATTAAAACCACATTGAAAAAAAAAAAAAAAAAAAAAACCACATTGAGACACTATTTCACCCCCAATGCAGAGTGACAAAAAATAAAAAGTCAGGCAATAACAAGTGTCGATGAGGATTTGGAACAAAAGGGATTCTCACTCCAAATGGCACAAACACTTGGGGAGACAGTTCGGTATCACCTGGTAAAACTGAAAACATGCATTCCTCATGACACAATGATTTCTCTCCTATTCAGAAGAGAGAGAAAGAGAGAGCTAGATGCTGGAGAGATTCCTGGAGAGCACCGGGGGACAATTGGGAATGTCTGTACCAGTGCTGTATGTAATGCAAAGTCCATCAACAGAAGAATGAATACGCAGTGTATCCATACCAGGCAGCAGTATGTCCCAGACGCCTCTCAAGCATCATCTCAGGCCCTCTTAGTCTCACCTGTCTCTCAGACCAGCTCTTCATAAGCTCTGACCATTATGGGAGACACAAGCCCACAGTTCCTTGCCTCTTGCTGTGTCACGGGGTCTGTCTCTCCTGCCCCAGGATTTTCTGTTGCTGCTGAGGTGTGAGAAGCACCAAGACCCACCCGTGGTCCATGGACAGGTACACTGGAAGTGCAGGGAAGTTAATGTCCTTTGAGGTGAACTTTTGAGGAGATCTCTTATGAATTTTTCTCCATTTACCCCTAGGCTCCCAACCTCATGGACAATCTGGAGATCCTGTAGTCTCTAATGATGGTCCCTTGAAATCAGCATTTGCTTGCACTTGACACCAAGTGCTGGCCAGTTTGGTGAGGCATCTTTATGTTGGTTTTCCCTCTTTCACTGCTTCATCCCTTATTTTCTTCTCCTCCTGGTTTCCTGAAAATGCACTCCCTAATGAAGAGTAGCAGGTAAGCTCTTGCCTCAGGGTCTGATGTACGCAACAGTGGGGATGACTCTTAAAAATATAATGTTGAGCCAAAGAACTAAGTCATAGGAGAACACATACAACATGAGATTACTTATATAAATACACAAACAAAATAAAGAAATATTAATATACTATTTAGAGAATACATCTATAGGTGGAAACACTAATGGCAAGCAATGACATGATTAACACAAGATTCATGACAGTAAAGGGGACGAGATCATGGCAGAGCAGACAGGGGACTTCTAAGATACTATTAATATTTTATTATTTAACCTGGGAAGCGAGCATGTTATTATTATTCTCTAAATACCACATATGTGTTTTGTACACTCTTGGTGTATATTTCCCAAGTAAGGAGATCTGCAGAAAGCAATGTGTCTAGCCATGGCGTGGACTCATGTAGGCTCTACAAGTAAGGCTGGAAAGGAAGGTAGGGACGGATTGTAAGGACCCTCAAATGAAATGATTGGACTTGATTCTGAAGGCATTGGGGAGATCTTGGAAGTGCTTCTCTTTCCTTGGCTTTTGGCTTAGTTTCCTTTAACCCTTTTCCTAGGGGAGCAATTATGAAAATAGATGTGGACCGTGGTGAGTGAGGGGTCTAAAGATGGCTGGATGGAGAAACCCAAGTTGGAATGAAAGAAGATGCCTTTATAAAGACATGCAGAAAGACATAGTTTCCTCGAGAATGGCTGAATGTAAATGGGAGAATATCTACTGAATACAACCATATGCTTAGAAGTATTTATCATGGTTCTGTAGCTCTTTCATATTCTTCCCACATTCACTGTGGCCAGAAGAGAGGCGCAGCAGTGGGAGTACATTCTCAATAAATAATCATAATGATGCACTCTGTAGGTCAGATGTGACAGTGACATTTCCGTATATGAATTCTCATTACCACGGTTCTGCCAGTCAACCATATCAACTCTCTGTAGGATAAGCTTCAGCATGCAGATTGCCTTGGATCCAGAGCAAAAAGTACACTCCCTCCCTTATTAAAATGGTTCCATCTACAGAGTGAAGTAAGTCAGAAAGAGAAAGACAAATACCTTATGCTAACACATATATATGGAATCTAAGAAAAAATGAAATGTCGTGAAGAACCCAGGGGCAAGACGGGAATAAAGACACAGACCTACTAGAGAATGGACTTGAGGATATGGGGAGGGGGAAGGGTAAGCTGGGACGAAGTGAGAGAGTGACATGGACATATATATACTACCAAACGTAAAATAGATAGCTAGTGGGAAGCAGCCGCGTAGCACAGGGATATCAGCTCGGTGCTTTGTGACCACCTAGAGGGGTGGGATAGGGAGGGCGGGAGGGAGGGAGACGCAAGAGGGAGGAGGTATGGGAACATAGGTATATGTATAACTAATTCACTTTGTTATAAAGCAGAAACTAACACACCATTGTAAAGCAATTATACTCCAATAAAGATGAAAATAATAATAATAATAATAATGATACATAGTAAATGTTCTTCAATAAATATTAGCTATTATTTCAAAAAAAAAAAAAAAGGTTCCATCTGACATGGTGCTCTTGATTAGTGAGGCTAAAATCCCAGTGAGACTGTTTCTCAGTCTCAGACAGGGAACTCAGACCCAGTGGTTGCTGAAAACCAGACTTTTACTATGGTCATTTCCAAATATCTACTGAATTATAATATAAACCTAGAGACTATTGTGAAAAACAAACTAGTGTTTTGGTTTGCCTCAAATGGATTATTTTAAAACAGCATAAGATCTGTGAACGTAGCTGAGGCACCAAAGGTATACACGATCTGAATTTGCATACAGGATTAGCATGCAAGTATGGTTGATATTTAAGGTGGTGGCTCGCTCATGATTGATGGAAATGGCCACGAAAACAATAGGTCCTGTCAACGCTGCCTAATTAGCTCACACGTATAATAGTCCTTCAGTGTGATCAGCAAAATAAGCCTGGAAGGGTCACAAGGCAGCAATCGCCTTTTCTTTTTAAAGCATATAATCTAATAAATGGTTTGAGTGAGGTGTGCTGCCGTGGTTTGTTCAATTGGACATAAAGTGTCTTCAATTTACATGACTGATTTTAAGGACATCTTTTCAGGTATAATTGAAGAAAAATATCTGCCTTCAACCTTTTGAATTACACTGTTCTGAGACTGTAGCAGAGATGATAAAATATAGGAGCTGCAAAGTTAATGTGACTGTCATTGGGCAGCTATCTCAGGTGTATAAATGAAGCTTTGTTCTCTGTTCATGGAACCGCAATGAGGAAAAAATAACTTCCTGGGTAATTTTGTGAAACAAGAACATATCCCAGTAGTAAAGAATTAGCAAGAACTGGAGTGTCTTCAAATGCAAATTTCCTGACATTTCACAGTTACTAAAATAAATTACCCTACCTTGGTGAGCTAATAATAACTTAGTTAAGGTTTCCTTTATTATAACCAAATATAATGCAAAAAGCCCATACTCTGATAAACACCATTTCCATTTTAGGGTTTGCTAAGGGTGGCTTTTCTCTCTTCCCTTTCACCCACACCTCAGATTGTCACAAGCAATTAGATGAAATTGTTTATGCGAAATGGAAAGGTAAGCGAATAAAGCAGTGCAGTACACATAGGATATAACTGGCATCTGCATTATGAAAACCGAAGAGAGGTGCTTGCATCTTGATGAAGTAATTGTTCTTTGAAACTATTGAACCATCTTTGGTTGCACTAAACGATTTATTTAATGAATGTTTTGAAATCGAAACCACTTCATTTTTATGTATCAATGGGAAAACTACATTTGAAATCTGCAAAGCATAAAGGAAGACTTTTGAAATATCGGCATATCTCTGAATCTGTTAATATTCTGTGTTGGGTACATAGCAAACACTCCACTTGTGGAATCAAATTGGGAAAAATCACCTACCGGCATAGGAAACCTTTTGAGAAGAAATCTGGCAATATGAATCAAATACCATGAAACTGTTTATATTGTTTTGACCCAATAATTCGACTTTAGTGAATTCATGCTAGGAATCTTAAATACTGAGAGAGCTTATGCGCAAAGATATTCCTTGCAATGAATATCTTAATATTATAATTACAAAACAATTAGAAACAATTCTTTCTCTTTCGTTGAGTATTTAGATAAAGCGAATCATGATATCAACTGAAAGGAACATTATGCAGCCAATAAAATGATGCTTGTCAAAGCAAGACAGCAATGTAGACCATTCATCTGATGCAAAAGATGTACAAAAAGCCTCATATAAAATTGTGTGTGCTGTGGAACTGCAATCATGTAAAGATTGAATAAGCATAGAAAAAAGACTGAGGGAACATATGAAGGTGCCAGCATAGGTTGTGTTTGGATAGGGGTACTATGGGTAATTTTCCATATCTTTCGATTTTTCAAATAATCTATACCTTTTTAAAAAGAAATTCTTGACTTTAAATACCCAGTCTTTATGCTCAGCAGCTAGTTGTACTGAGTTGAATTCTTCTCTCTTCCAAAAGCATTTTCTATGTAAATACATTCATAATGGTTAATTAGTCACAAATGGGAAACCAGTCTGGCTGAAGTACATAAACTCTAATTACCCATGGACCTCACTAATTAAAGATTAACAGAAATTCACAGATCTGAGGTTCTTATGGAATAAAAAGCCCAAACAAGTAACCATGTAAAGATTTTTTATTATGCAGTTATAATAGTTTCTTTCATAGATATTGGCATATAGCAAACTGTAGTTTTTTAGTGAGCTTCTTTCATTTAACTTTCTGTATGTAATTATGCTATTTGTAATTGTAACAGCTGATACATAATATATGAAAATAGAGAAAATAGCTAAATTAGTTAACATAATTAAACAAACAAAACCAAAGCTGATTTGACTGGTCAATTTTCTGAAACTGACAAATTGGTGTGCTTCAGCAGATTAAGCTCAGAATATACTGGAATCCCATCATTTGTTTATAATTAAAATGTTTTTATAAATGTAAACATTTATATATAATTGACAAATTGAAAGGCAAGTAAGTAAACTTTTCCTCCATCCATTATCATTTATAGGTAGCAAAACATAAAGGGAATTTTCCTATAATCTTTTCCAGAAATTTTCTTCTCTCTCCAGATGCAACCACTAAAATGTTGCATATAAAATAACTGACAGGTCTGTTATTTTTGTGACTTAACAAATGCAATCAACAATGTGTTTTACTTTTCTATGGGCACTTTAAGACCAGTGCTTCAATTAAAAGGTTGATTGTCCAAAGCTACGTAATCCTTAAAGAAGAACTGAACATTATTGATTTCGAATGTCTTAAAACATTATGTTATAATGGTCAGCCTTATACTTAAAAAAAATGAAGCTTTCTTCAACAAGTTATTTTTAGTACATTATTTTTCTTAAATATGCCTGTTTTGTGGCTTGCTTTAATTTTAGATTCACTGTAAAAACTTGCAGTGCTTGTTCTTTTACACATACAACTTTATAAGCAACCGAGTTTCTGAGATGGTCCCCATCATGGACTCTGAAGATGAAGCACACTTGCTATTTTCTTTTTTTTTTTTTTTGTGGTACGCGGGCCTCTCACTGCTGTGGCCTCTCCCATTGTGGAGCACAGGCTCCGGACGCGCAGGCTCAGGGGCCATGGCTCTCGGGCCCAGCCGCTCTGTGGCATGTGGGAATCTTCCCGGGCCGGGGCACGAACCTGTGTCCCCTGCATCTGCAGGCGGACTCTCAACCACTGCACCACCAGGGAAGCCCCCACACTTGCTATTTTCTGAGGGAAAATAACTAATGATTTAACTATGAGCAGGTAAGGAATACATTTTTTGTTTGATCATAATTGACAAAGTATTAATTTCATTTTCTTCATGGACCTACTAATTTTATTGACATTAATGTTATGAATTTGTATTCAATGTTTTATAAGAGTAAATAGGATGCCTTCATCTCTCCTATTTTGTTAACATAAATTGCACTTAAGATGCAAATATAAAATATATATATAAATACATATATTATGCAAATATAAAATAAATATTCAGCAAGTGAAAACCATTCCTGACAAGCATTCAATCAATCAATCAATATTTATTCAAGGCCTACTATATACGAGCCCTCTGAGATACAGTGGTGACTTTCTTGATTTTGAATGTTCAACTCTGTAAATAGATTTTATATATAAGCAATTAAAAAATAAACAAATATTTAAATAACTTACCTTTGATTCCTTGAACTTGGAGAAAAATCCAAAGAACAAAAATAGCCCTTCTAGTTTCCAAATACATTCTGGCTTTTGTGCGTTGGTATTTCTGGTAACAGTCACAGAACAGTCCCAAGTCTCATTAAAAAAATAAAATGACAGAAATATGAAAAAATAGTGAAATATTGATATTAGCTGAGTGAGGATAACCTTCTTGGTTTACCTTTATGAGGGCTAATTTATGAAGAACATGAGGCAGTGCCTGCTTCTGGAATAATCTCCTTATCTTCCCCTTAGGTGTAATCTCTGCTTAAGGACCAGCTGGAGGAAACTTTATCTCATTAACCTTCTGGAGGAGCAGCTGCCAGCCCAGCTAGGGGACCCTGAATGCCATTATAAACAAGTGTCCACAGACAGAAGGAATGCTTTTCTTCCTTAGTTATTCACCTGTTACAGGGACACAGAGAGCCAGGGGAAGTCCGGCCAAATGCAGAAGAAGGCTGACAGTTAGGGTCAAATATTTTCCAAAATGACATGCGCAAGGAACATCCACTGAAAGAACTTAATTGCCACCCCTGGAAGTATGTGGTTAGTCGATATGTCTGTCTCCAAAGGTAGCAAAGCTGTCTCCATTCTCATAGCAATGGCCTGCTTTGTGTATTGCTTTCTTTCTGGCATTACACACAGATGACCTGTCTGGTTTAAGTCTGGTTTACATTTTCAAAGTTTGTTATTCATGCACAGAGTGTAGAGAGTCGAATAGTTCTGCAAGGTTTGTGAAAGATAATGGTGCCATACCTCCCTCCGTTCAAAGGCAGCCACTTTTAATTCCTTAAGCTAATTCTTCTAGTAGCCTCATCTGCACCTCTAAATAGTATGCTTCTATTACTATTTTTTTGTTTTTCACTTTCAGGCATTATCAAATAATGACTGTTAAGAATATATTCTTCTTGGGCTTCCCTGGTGGCGCAGTGGTGGAGAGTCCGCCTGCCGATGCAGGGGACGTGGGTTCGTGCCCCTGTCCGGGAAGATCCCACATGCCGCGGAGCGGCTGGGCCCGTGAGCCATGGCCGCTGAGCCTGCGCGTCCGGAGCCTGTGCTCCGCAACGGGAGAGGCCACAAGAGTGAGAAGCCCGCGTACTGCAAAAAAAAAAAGAAAAAAGAAAGAATATCTTCTCCCCCTACCCCACACAAACCCTCCCCACACTCATGAACATGTACTAGTCCCATCCTTCCATCTGCCTCAGTTTTATTGTATTTTCAGTTTATCAAAAGTTCAATCTTATATTATTGTGACTGTATACATGCTACATATAGCTGAGTGTGGAATATACTGTAATTACTAACACGGATTGAACTCTTATGTTGTGATAGACACTGTTCTAGAGATTTCTGTAGATTACCCATATATTCCTCAGTATACCATTAAGAGGTAAGTACTATTGTCTCTGTTTTATATTTGAGGAAACCAAGGTATATGTGGCAGAGCCAGGTTTTGAACCCAGGAGCCTATGCTCTTAACCAGTAACCTTTAATGACTTTTGCAATTATCTCATTTTTTTCCTATGTTTCCTACATACAAAACAATCAGTTAATCCCAAATGTTACCCCAGATGTGTAAATTTCCTCCTCATATGGTCAATCACTTCAGATTGTCCATGTTTCCTAAAACTTTCTAACCTCCTCCAGGCTGTAGTGTTCCATTTCTTGTTATTGTTCACAGCAGTAATCTGGGGATCTCCTTTCACAGGCATCCTGGGGATTTCTTCACCTCTCTTGTTTTCTGAACCCTAGGTTGCCTTCTTTCTTAACCTAATGTCTTGTTCTTGCAGAGCACATGCTCTGGTAGATTATTGAAAGAAAGTTCACAGTAGATAAATTTGAGGTCTTATATGTTTGAACTTGGCTTCCATCTATCCTGATACTTGACTGATAGTTTGGCCAGTGCTATAGACGAAATGTTTGTGTCCTCCCAAAATTCATGTGCTGAAAACTAACCCTAATGTGATGGTATTTGGAAGTGGGGCCTTTGGGAGATGATTGGGTCAGGAGGTGAAGTCCTCATGAATGGGATTAGCGCCCTAGAAAAGAGACCCCAGAGAGCCCTCTTGCTCCTTATGCCATGTGAGGACACAGCAGCAAGACCGCTTTCTGTGCACCAGAAAGCAGGCTCTCATCAGACGCTGAATATGTCTGCCCCTTGATCTTGGACTTCCCGGCCTCCAGAACTGTCAGAAATAAACTTCTGTTGTTTATAAGACACTCAGTCTATAGTACTCTGTTATTGCAGCCCAAAAGAACTAAGACAACTGGATATAGAATTCTAGGTTGGAAATAGCATCTACTTAGAATATTGAAGACATTAATTAATCCATCATCTTCTAGCTTCCTGTGCTACTAAAATCTGAAGTCTGAATTGTTCTTGATTCTTTGTATGGGATCTTTTCCTCTTCAGAAACTTCTAGAATCTTTTCTTTGTCTGCAATGTTCTGATATTGCATGATAATCTGTCTGGTTGTGGGTCTCTTAATCCATTGTATGGGGCACTTAGAGGACCTATAATCTAGGTATTCATGTCCTTTAGTTATTGAAAACCTCTTTTAGGGATCTGATTTCCATATTTTAATTTCTGTATTTTCTCTTTCTGGAATCCATATTATTTGGATGGCAGCATTCTTGAACTGGTTCTTTAACTTTTAAAATTCATGCTTTCTTTTATTTTCCTCTTACTCTTTATACTCCCGTTTCTAGCACATTTTCTCAACTTAATCTTTTAACATTCATTTGGTTTTTAAATTTTTACTGTCATTTGTAATTTCTGGGGAATTGCTTTTGGTGGTTTTTGTCTTAACTTTTTTTTTCTCTTTTAAAAATTTTAATAAGATACTGTTTCAGGATTTCGGGGATACAATTTCTTTTATTTCTTTAAAGATATTAATAACAGTTTCAGAAATTATTTTCTTCTTTTATAACCTCTGTTTCATCCAAGCTGAATTTTAAATGCTTTTCTTTTTGCTTTTATATTTGAAGCTTTTTTTCAAATATCTGATAATCCTTGGCTGACCACTCACTTATTTTCAAGTCTGTAAATAGCTGACTGAAAGTTCTGTGCATAAGATTGGAACTTGTGAACTGTGGTCTTCAGTGTAGATTTATCTGGCTGGGATACTTCCTTTTTAGTGTTGCCTGATAAAATACAGGATACTCAGTTAAACTTAAGATAAAAAAATAATTTTTTTAGTATAAATATGTCACGAGTATTATGTGTGACATACTATAAAATTATTTGTTTAAGATCCAAATTTAACTGGGCATTCTATATTTTTATTTGCTACATCTGGCAACCCTTTTTCCAGAACATCTGAAGTCAGCCTCTTTAAGTATTTCCTCTCCAGGTGGTCATATCTTCCAGAAAAGACTGCTAATCTCTTGAATTTAGGATAGAGCCTAGCTCCCAATATATCAGTACACGAGTGGAGAAAACGGTCTGGGGCTTGAGTCTTAAATAGTCTCATGATATTTTAATTTAATTTTCTTGTTTTCAGAGAAGTACCCTTATTCCCAAATCTGCCAAATATTTAATAGTCCAGAGAATGTTTTATGCTGTCCAGAAAATAAAACTTCAGCCTTCTGTTGGGTGGCAAAAAGTCAGTTACACAAATGAATGGAATGGGGAGGGGAGTTGGAACTCTAAGTGATTATTAGATATTTCAATTTATTCTTCTATTTTTAACCCAATCCTTCTATTAAGTTACCCCTATTCTCAGAAGTACCCGGTATGTCTTTAAATATATTTATGTAAATTAGATTGTTTCTGAGCTTTCTCTGCAGTCAGTTTTAAGATTTGTATTTCTAAGTCTGCTACCATTTATCCATGTTTTAAAACTTGGCTTAAACCTACATGTTCAGCTTAATAAAATTATTATGAAGTGAACACCCTGGTAATATACAAGTAAAACCAGAGACTATTAATAGCACCCCAGAAGGATCCATGGTCTTAAAAACACAAACATTTCTTCTCCATGGAATATAATCACTAATTCTGATTTCTATGGTAACCACTTATTTGCTTTTCTTAATTTTTTTTTACTGCTTAACTACACATTTGTAAGCACCGTTGCTTACTTTTGCTTGTCCCACCGCCATTTATTGAAAGGATCATCATTTTCCATACTGTTCTGAATTTCCACCTTTGTCATAAAATCGGTGTGTCTCATATACTCATTTTTCCCACCCTTTACCTCCCTCTTGCTTTCATTATATTGACATCTTTTATTTCACTATTTTTTCTTCAGCTGGATACAATTTATTGTTCTTAATTTTAGTTACTGTATTTTTCAGTTCTGGGATTTTTTTTTTTGCGGTACGTGGGCCTCTCACTGCTGTGGCCTCTCCTGCTGCAGAGCACAGGCTCAGGACACGCAGGCTCAGTGGCCATGGCTCACGGGCCTAGCTGCTCCGTGGCATGTGGGATCTTCCTGCACCGGGGCACGAACCCATGTCCCCTGCATCATGCTTCATCATTTAAAAAAAATAGTTTATGCTTCTGGGTTAAAATTTTTAACCTTGTGTTTTATCTCATTAAACATAGAAAGAATAGTTTGGTAACTCCAAATTCTGGAGCTCTGGGTGTTATTTCTGTTGTCTTGCTTTTCTTATTTTTTAAAATTTGTTATTATCTTATCTCCTTGTACAAGTGGTTACATTATATTTTAAGAGTTGTAGTACAGTGAGAAAGACATTATGGTATTGGTGAAAGAATAGACCAAAAGGTTAATGCAACAGAATAAAGAGCCCAGAAGGGACCACACAAATATAGTTGATTGATTTTGGACAAAGGTGCAAAAACAATTCAATGGATAAAGGATTGTCTTTTCAACAAATGGTGCCATATGAACCTGCCACCATACAATCCTATAAAAAACAAACAAAAAAATGAACCTAGACACAAACATTACACCTTACACAGAAATGAAGTAAAAATGAATCACACACATAAATGAAAAATGCATATAAAAATTCTATAAGAAAATATAGAAGAAAATCTTGGTCTTAGGCTTGGTGATAAGATTTTAGATACAAGATAAAAGCATGATCCATGAAACAAAAAAAATAGTAAGTTGGATTTTATTAAAATGAAAATTTTCTGCTCTGCTAAAGAGACTGTAAACAAAATTAAAAGATAATCCACAGGGACTTCCTTGGTGGTGCAGTGGTTGGGAATCTGCCTGCCGATGCAGGGGACATGGGTTTGATCCCTGGTCTGGGAAGATCCCACATGCCACAGAGCAACTGAGCCTGTGCGCCACAACTACTGAGCCTGTGCTCTAGAGCCTGCAAGCCACAACTGTTGAAGCCCGCACGCCTAGAGCCCGTGCTCCACAATAAGAGAAGCCACCACAGTGAGAAGCCTGTGCACCACAACGAAGAGTAGCCCCTGCTCACCGCAATTAGAGAGAAAGCCCACATGTAGCAAAGAAGACCCAGTGCAGCCAATAAGTAAATAAATAAATTTTAAAAAAAACGTAAGCCACAAACTGGGAGAAAATTTTTGCAAAACACATTTCTGATAAAAGGCATGTATCCAAAACATATAAAAGAAGCTTAAACTCGACGATAAGAAAATCTAACAACTCAGTTAAAAATGAGCCAAAGATCTGAACAAGACGCCTCACCAAAGAAGATATACAGATGACAAGTTGTTCAACATCATTTGATGACAAGATGAAAAGTTGTTCAACATCATTTGTCATTAGTACAATAAATGCAAATTGAAACATCAATGAGATACCACTACATAGTTATTAGGATAACTAAAATTAAAAAAAGTTGACACTACTAACTGCTGGCAAAGATGTGGAGCAACGGGAACTCTCATTCATTACTGGTGGGAATGCAAATTGGCACAGGCACTTTAGAAGACAGTTTGGTAAGTTTTTGCAAAGCTAAACATAGTCTTACCATACAATCCAGCAATCACACTCTCAGGTATTTACCCAACTGAACTGAAAATGTATGTCCGTGCAAAAACCTGCACTTGACTATCTATAGCAGCTTTGTTCATAATCGCCAAAACCCAGAAGCAACAAGATGTTCTTTGGTAGGTGAATTAATAAACAAACTGTGTGTACCCAAGAGAATACTGTTAGTAATAAGAAGGTATGAACTATGCCATGCAGAGACACGGATGAATCTTAAATGCACATTGTTAGGCTAAGGAAGCCAGTCTGAAAAGACAACATACTGTGGCATTCCATTTATATGACACTCTGGAAGGAACAAACAGGTGAAACAGTTGTAGGCATTTTGGGGTGTGTGCACTTTGAATAGATGAGCATAGAGTATTAGGGCATGAAACTTTTGTATAATACTGTCATGCATGACTTTATGCGTTTTTTGAAACCCATAGAACAGAGGAATGAATCTAAAGGTATGTAAATTAAAAACAAATCCTTCAGGTAGCACCTAACAATGCTAATTGTGACAGTGCAGGCTGTGACTAAAGAATCTAATTTTATTTAAAATGTCTGAAATAGTCACCGGAGTGAGTGGAGGAAAAGCTGACCTAAATAACTTTGGAAATGTCTGTCAGACTAATGGCAAAAGGAACTGTACATAAGCAGTGTACTCTATTTATTTTTTTTTTTTTGCGGTACGCGGGCCTCTCACTGTTGTGGCCTCTCCTGTTGCGGAGCACAGGCTCCGGACGCGCAGGCTCAGCGGCCACGGCTCACGGGCCCAGCCGCTCCGCCGGCATGTGGGATCTTCCCGGACCGGGTCACGAACCCGTGTCCCCCGCCGCGGCAGGCAGACTCTCAACCACGGCACCACCAGGGAAGCCCAAGCAGTGTACTCTAGTGGAGTAAAATTATTTCCCACAGGGGTGTGAGTTAACAATTCTGAAACAACTATAACATGCATGCTGGAACTGAACAGTTAAGAAAATGGATGGCAGATGGTGAGGCCAGGTTTCTCACTATTGGAGTGGAGGTTACAGACAAGCAAGGGGAAGAGGCAAAAATAATGCATATGATCATGGAGTACAGTTGGAGACATCAGTATAAACCCATGTTTAGTTTTACATAGAGATGGATATATTAATGTATACCATATAAATATATATTAATTAATTAATATACATGTTATATATATTTATATACTTATAGACCTGTGTATATGTACTGGATAGTATACACATATTTCTTTTCTCTAACAGCTGAGAGAGCCTAGAAGCAATGACATCCCAGTAAGCAATGAGCACACTTAGCACCCAGACCTTGGTTCTTACCTCCTGTTCTTCAATAAAATAAACCAGGACTCCTTGGAGAAATGGTTCATTCTAAAACTGGGGCAGGAGGCATACAAGATGAACCTGGAGCATCCTGTAGTGCCAGAAAGTGAGGAAGTGCTCACACAAGAGAAAACAAAAGCCCAAAACCAAAAAACTGCACACTGGTGGGATATGTCAAAGAGACACAGGCACTAACTGAAAGGGCTCCCAGTGGCACAAACTGAAGCAATTTGAGGAATAAAGTATTATTGGATGATAACATAAAGTGTAAAATAAATATCCACAAGTTCATATTGGTACAGATGAGTTATTGAATAAATAAATAAACAGGGGAGAATAGACAAATATTCCATGTAGAACAATTCCAAATAATTTATGTAGATAACACCACTCTTCAGGAAATGGAGTATGACTGCCACTCCTTAAGTGTGACCTGTGACTTCCTTCTAAAACTTCAGTATAGAAAGGGGGACGAAAAGACAAAACGCTACCGTGGGGAATCCTGACACATTTCACCTTTGATTAAGGTCAACATCAACAAGGTCGTCATGTTGACAGCGTGCTTCCTTCATACGGTGTGATGGGAATGGCACTTTACCTCTGTGGTCTTCCTCCAGAAACCCGTAACCCCAGTCCAATCATGAGAAAAACATCAGACAAATCCCAACTGAGGGACATGCGGCAAAGTGCCTGACTGATTCTCCTCAAAACTGTCTAGATCATCACAAACAGGGAAATTCTAAGAAACTGTCACAGCTAGGACTTGGTTAAGGAGAAATAGCAACTAAATGTAATGTGGAGTCCTGGATGGGATCCTGGAACAGGAAAAGGATACTATATTAAACTCAAAAAAAAAAAAAAAACCTAGGAAAACTCTGAATACAAAGTATGGGCTTCAGTTGATAGGTTCAGGTATCAATATTGATTCATTAAATGTAACAAATAAAATAATAGGAGATATTAATGCTAGGGGAAACTGAGTTGCCATAGGGGTATATGGGAAATCTCTAATATCTTCACAAGTTTTCTGTAAGTCTAAATGTATTATAATATAAAAAGTTTATTAAAAATACAAAAAATAATTTTATAGGAAGAATTTGAAGTCTAAGATATTTCCTTCCAGAGAGAATTTTCCTTTGCTTCTTCTAAGCTCTGGGGATTACTAACAATCCAAGATCAGTTTAATAAAATGTTTGAGTTGGAGATTTTCTAGACTACACAGGAGCTGAGCTGTATTTCGTGGAGGCCTGGATAACCTTAGGTTCACCTGTGTTCCTAGGATGCGGCCCTTCAGAGCTTACCAGGGTTCTGCTATGGCCTGACTCCAATTTTTGTCTACTTCCTACCAAGAGATTTTCAAAAGCCCTGTTCAGCCTCTGTGTTTCTTATAGATCGGCAAATGCTTTGGGGCAAAAGTAACCCCCAGAGCTAGGCTCACTTGTTTTGATTCTGACCTCTTGTAAATCTCTATTCTGCTTCATTATTTGTTAGCTCTCTGCTTACTTCTATTAGATGATTTTATATTTCATCCAGCTTTCCTACATTTCTTCAGCAGGAGGACTGGTTCAAATGACCTAATGGCTTTACTTGCTGCAGAAATTTTATAATTTTATTACTATTGTCTCCTTTCTCATTCTGTATATTGTTGTAGCTTCATACTTAAAAAATGCCTTTGAATATTATTTTTTGGGGTATCCAGAGTGTAGCATAGGGTAATAAGTTTTCAGCTCTCATCTTTAACTACAGATTATTTTGGTGATATCTAAAGAAAATTAGAATCAACAAATTGGTGTAGAATCTTACTGAGAACAGTGCATCTGAAAATGAGAAATGAACTAGGTGAAAGAGGAATCTACCTTTAAATAACCACATCTAGGAAAAATGATATGAGGACTTAGAATAGATACATACTCCTATATAAATATTTATATAAATATTTCTGATATACATTTCTATGGGCTGAAAACCTGGTAGCTAACAAAAGCTAACAAAATACTTTCTCTCTTTGTTGCTGTATAGTCCTGTGTTATACTTAGTTTATAACCCTGTTGTGAAACACCAGTGTTCTTTTTCTAGGAGAAAAAGCAACAATTTTAAGGTATGAAAATAATTTCTACGTAATAGCCTCCTTAATAAAACATGTTGCTTAAAGGAGAATGTGGTATATGTTGACTGTCAACAATAATTATATATTCTTAAAGAAGTGAGCATTACCCTTTATTTTCTGGCAGAATTTCAGTGGTGCATTTAAAATGTACAAGGTAGGGTGTATGTATTCCTTCATCTGAAATCAGTAGAAATGAGAAATGGTTGCCAAAAATGAATCATTCAGTGTCATACAGAAACTATTCCATTTGTTAATCAATCAATATAATTTTCTGAGTGCCTACTAAGTCCTCAGCTCTCAATTAGGTGCTTTATATGCATAGATGACATCTTCCCAGCACCTCTATGAGGTAAGTGCTACTTTTATTTCTGCTTTACAGATGAGGAAACTGAGGCTCAGAGAGTGTAACTAGTAGAGGCGAAGCAGGGTGTTCATCCTGGTTCTAATTCCAAAGCCTGTGTTCTCTTTATTGGTCCTCATTGGGTTCCCTCTAGAGGGAAAACAGATGCTAAGCAGGTAAGTGATACGCATCAGACAAATTAACGACTAATGGGTTCTGATCACCCATTCCAGCATCTGTATGTGTGTGTGTGGGGGGATACTTTCCCCCCACATCAACAAGCAATTCTTGGACACCTACAAGCTGGGTGTCCTTTAATTCACCTCAATTCTGATACTATCTACCTGGAGATACTGTCAGATCCCACAGGTTAAGGGCTCAGCCTTGCCCCATCTGAGACACCAATCGAAAGTCCAGATTGTCACCTGGGCTTCTGACTGACTGGCTGTATGTAGATTGGAGGCTGCAGTGGTACCCTCCTTGGGTTCCACAAATTTGCTGAGTGGCTCACACAACTCAGAAGCATCTTACTTACTAGATCACCGCTTTATAATGATAGGATATAACTCAGGAGCAGCCAGATGGAAGAGATGCATAGGGCAAGGTCTGGGGAAAGGGTGCAGAGCTTTCTTGCCCTGAATGTACCACTCTCCCCAAATCTCTATGTGTTCCCTAACCCAGAAACTCTCTGACCCTTGTCCTTTTGGGCTTGAACAATCAAATGGAGGCTTCATTATATAGGCGTGATTGAGTAAATCATTGGCCACTGGTGATTGAATTCAGCCCTTCTCCCCTCCCTAGAGGTCAGGGAGGGTGGGACTGAAAGTTCTAACCCTCTACTCTGGTGGTTGGCTCCATGGCAACCAGTCCCCAGCCTTACTAGGGTCCTAAGTCATCTCATTAACATAACAAAAGACACCTTTCTCACTCTCCTCACTTAGGAAATTCCAAAAGGTGTTAGGAGCTCTGTGCCAGAACCAGGGAGGAAGACCAAGTATATATTTCTTATTATCATCACAATATCACCACAACGTTGCATGGAAAGAGAAGATGACAAATGCAGGGTCACATCCGAAGTTCCCTGTTTGCATTGGTCTTTTGTTCACATTGCATCTGCCAAGTTGGACATCGTGGATAAGATGGCATCATAGGAATCTGGGCAGTTTCCATCTCTGGAATCTTGTACCTCTTTTCTTTGGTAGAGGGACTACCGTTCACTTACCATTCTAGGTTTCTTTCTGCTCACGTTGTTGCTTTGTCTCTGCCATTCAGGCAGGCAAAGGGGATTCTGGAGGTATTTCCATCACCATCAAGATGAGTAACTAACCAGGAGAGGCAAAACCACTCCAAGAAGGGACCAGTCCTAGTGAGGCAGGAAAGACAGGGCCAGGCCCAAGGACAGCCTCCTCATGCATAGGCATTAGGCAGAAGGCAAAGCCACCTCCTTGTTTTGCACTTAATGAGGCCATGATGCACAGAGGAATAGCATCTAAAATAGAAACTTTGTAGCGTCGGAACCAGAAACTCTGACCATGAGCAACGGGGAGCATGCACAATAAAAAGGCACGGGGTGGCTGGTGACCGCTGTGGGACCTTCCACGTGTGGCGCTGGACTAGGAAGGGAAATGTAAGGGAAAACAGCTCTTAGAGCCAGCGTACAGTGGCTGTAGGAGACCAGTGAGCAAGACGCGGGGGGCTGACGCAGCAGGGTGCAATCCAGGCCACGCCTCAGCCCGCTCCTCAGTGAGTATTCCACCCTTAATCAAAAGACCCCCGCCCACTCAAAGGGCTAAAAGTAAAATAAAAGTGGGATCAGCAACCCTGCCGCGAGCCCCTCGCTCCCGAGGACACCCAGCCTCTTCTTCCCCGTGTGTGTAACTTCTGTTTCTGCCCTAGACAACCTGCTTCTTTGTTCTCTTTCCGCCTCAGTGTGTGTGTGTGTGTGTGTGTGTTTGTGTGTGTGTTTTCCTTTGTTTTGTGTTCCTTGCCCAAATCCTTTTGGATGAGTTGAACAAGAGCCTGGAGTTCTGATAAAGCTTTTCCGGTGTCACCAGGAGGGGCAGGTAGGCAGTGCCATGGGTATTAAATCCACGATGTGGGGAGAACAGGTTCTGTGACCTCTGATACAAACCCAGTGTCCTCCTCTGCACTGCTGGGTGTCTGGAATAAGTGTTTTTCTTGTTAATACAAGATTCACCCTGTGCAGCTCTGAGAGTTTCCCCTGCATTATCACCCCGATGTTAGGG
>RJWK010002385.1:58314-70998 GCA_004363435.1 Platanista minor | reverse complement strand
GCACACACACACACACACACACACACACACACACATATACGTTCAGCCTGTCTCAGCAGTCTAAGTGACTAACTTGCGTGAGACTCTTGGTTCCCGTACTTATTATCTGAGTGACCTCAGGCAAGCTACTTCCCCCTCTAAGTCTCAGTTTCTTCATTTGACTGTGGGGGGATAATAATAGTATTTGCATCCTTACTGGGCAAGGATGAAGTGAGAAAATGCACGTCATTCTCTTGGCTGCCACACCTGGCACATACTAAGGGCTGACTAAATGTCAGCAAGTATTATTACTGTTGGCCAAGCTACCCCAGTGCAGAATGCACTGAGGCCCACCCTTCCTGGAGACGTTCCAAACACTAGACTTCAAAAGCTAAATGGACAGACACATCAGATTCCATAAAGCCCTCCCCTGTGATCTTTGCTAACTAGTCTGACCTCTGACCTGATCCAGGTGAGTGCCATGGATTCATGAGTTGCCCTGTTTGACTGGCATTTCTCTCTCCTGCAACAGGCATTATAGACACAAATGCTGGGATCCCTGCTCAGTTTTGCTTAGAGTGGAAGGAGTGCTTGGTACCCTGGAATGCAGACAACTCACTAACCTTCAGTAAGATCAGGTGAGCTGTCTTCAACGTGCCTCATCATGCCTTCGTCTCCATCCTGGAACTCTGAACGCACCTCTGACTGTTTTCATGCCTACACCCCTCCAAAGCCTCGCGGTGCCCCCTCCTTCCCTTCTGTTTTAAGGAAAGAAACAACTGCTTGTGGCTGCAGGTTTCCCAGAAAGTTCTGGTGAATTATCTCTGCAGCTCTAATCTGCCTTCCAGGAACACAGGGCCCACCTTCCCAGAGAGAATACATCCCCTCTCTTAGGAACTGTTGTTACATTGTAGAATCCAGCAGCTGCAGGCTGACTGGGCCTTAGGGGCCCCTTCCCACTAAAAAAGAATGAGCTTAGGGGACAGACACAGGGCTTCATTGCTGGAGAACCAAGAGAACAGGACCCATTTATAAATGTGGGAGGTAGCTTGGCAGAGAGGAGGGGTAGGCAGACATTTAAAGGCAAACAGATGGGAGTGTAGAGCTCCTAGCTCTCCCGGCCACGCCAGCCTTCCTGTGCCAAATGCTGCCAATAGTGAGGATGAAGACTCTCCACCGGAAAAGCAGGCACTCCTGAGGAGTATCTCCCTCCTTCTCAGATGAACCTGGAGGGCAGCCTTACTGGGGGGAGTGCAGAGTTACACTCTTCCCGGAGAAGTAAATCCTTTAAAGGAACAAGGAAGAGCCAGCACTGTCAAGCAAAACAGAAACAGATTGGAAATGATTTCCAGTGGAATTGAAGCAAAAACTACAGAGCTGCCTTCCCCTGCAGCTGTCTGCTAGGGACTCACTGGGGAGTCCCTTGGTGCCCCCATTAAAGAGACCGCCGGGCTCGTCCTCAGGTTCCACACAACCCCAGGGAGAGCGGCACATTGGCGAAACAGCTCGCCCTCTGTGAATGAGAGGAAGCCCCCAGACAAAAACAGACTTCTGGATGGGGTGAGCAGTCTCTTCCCTTGGGTTCCAGTAATGAGTCCAGAAGTTTAGAAGGCCTTTAAACAGGAGGCAAGGAGAATACAATGCATCTTTAGTATCTAATTTATAAACAGTTCACTTAAAAATCAAAAAGCATTCACCTCTACTTAAAAATGGCCTGTTCTAGGTTAAATTCTTAATTATTCTGGAAAATACCAATGAGAAGCTGTAAATATAGAGTCGGGGAATAATCACGGTCTACACAGTGTAAACTCAAGTCAATCGGTAAAGGGGGAAAGAAAATCATTTGCCTTTGACATTAAATCCATCTGTTCTTTAAAGTCGTTTTTCCCTAGCCGAGGTTTCTACATTTGCTGTGACCAAACCAGCTCCAAAACCTTCTGAGTTTAGACAATACTTAATCTGAATGTCTAATAGTTCATTCTTCTCTAACATCAGTGAACACTTCCATTAAACCAAAGTTATTATTATCAACATTATGAGGCCTGACAGAAGCAAGCCCATTGTTCAAATGAATTGACCTCTACTACCATTGACCTTAACATTGCTCAACTGCTTGACAGTCAATTATCTCATGATCTCCCTTCAAATGGGCCTCATTGCTGAAATAACTAATCCATTACAGAAAGAAGGTTATTTTAATAGCTGAGTGGAGGGTTGCATTTTGCATTCGCCCCATGAGTATATATTGTGGAGCAACTTATAGACCTCGATCTACCTGACAAGAGAAAGCATCATGCCAAATCCATGTTGCAGGAGAGAGAGAGAGAGTACAGGATTGGTTAGGACTCCGTTGTGACTGAGATGATGTCAGTGCTTAAAATACAGCAGTTGATTTTGGAGATGCACCCCACTGTGTCTCTGAACTGTGAAGCAGAAAAGGAAACGGGAATACAGGGAGGCTTAAGCAACTAGCAGAAGGCACCTGGCCACACAAGGAGGCTGGGGTCGGGGGAGCTCTAAGGCCCTTCCTAGATCCAGAAATCTATGGCAGTGCCTCAACAATGGTTCTGGAGTCAGGTAACCTAGGTATAGGTCGTGTACCACCACTATCTGGCTGTATGACATTGAGCAAGTTGTGTACTTTTGCTAAACCTCGATTTCTTCATCTGTATAATGGGGGTAATGATATCCACTATATAGGGGTACATTGAGGATCAGATGACATATAAGGCACCAGTCTCGGATCAGACGCATAGTAGGCACCCAACTAGTATTATTACAGTGATATAAATAACATTATCTCTTTCTAGTCACTTTGAGAGTCAGCTTTTCCCCCAGAGATGTGACCCTTGAGCTTCTCTCTGCTTGGATGGAGATCTTGGCATTGGGAGCTTCAAGGATAGGTATTTTCCCAGGCCATGAATGAGGTCTAATAAAATAGGACAGTTAATAAAAATGAGTTCTTCATAAACCAGGAAGTTAAGTGTTTCCCCATCAAACCAAGCTCAGCCCCCATGTTTATTGGATATTGGAGACCCAGCTGCCTCTGGAGGAGCTCATAGCACCTCTGCTGCAGGAAACCCGTTGGCCCTGCCTGACAGGTCACAGGGGGTAGCAGAAGGGTGGAGGGTGCTGCCCTGTTGTCCCTCCGTATCATTTTGAAGGCTGCACTCCATATTTATTGATGATTTGTCTCAGTCCTCTGAGACCCCTGAAATCTTAACCCACGTCCCCTAGCCCCAGTACACCAAAAGGGAGTCTTGGCTCCTATTCCCATGTAATAGGGCCAGGGCCAATTTTCTGGGCTGGGGCCAGAGGGGAGGAAAGGTGGGAGCTGTAAACGGGTGAAAGAGAAAGAAAGGGGAGACCACTTACAAGAATCCTTAGAACTCCCTCCAGTACCAACTTATTTATTTTGCCCTCACAGCCACTCTGGGAGGTGGAGATCACTAATCTCTAAGGGACAAGTGAGAGAACAGAGACCCGAGACAACCTGTAACCTCTGTGTGGTCAGTCATGAATAGAACACAGCTTTCCCTCAACCCTAATCCAATGTGTCCAATCGATTCCCTATTCGAGGTTAATCCCTTGACTCCTCCATGCCAGTGAATAAACATCACCAATATAATTTTTTAATATTTATTTATTTGGCTGTGCCAGGTCTTAGTTGCAGCATGCGGGCTCTTAGTTGCAGCACACGGGCTCTTAGTTGCGGCACATGGGCTCTTAGTTGCGGCACACGGGCTCTTGGTTACGGCACACGGGCTCTTAGTTGTGGCACGTGGGCTCTAGTTCCCTGACCAGGGATCGAACCCACACCCTCCCCCGCTCACTGGGAGCGCAGAGTCTTAACTGAAGTCCCCACCGATATAATTTTAAATAGCCGTGTGATAGTCTATTGTATCAATGCATAATTGACTCAGTGGAATCCATAACAACTCTAACGTTTGCTACTATAAACAGTGCTATGGGGAACAGAACCGAAAATAAGTCTGTGTAGACAAAGCAAGCTCAAATCCAGAAATCCGACCTTCTCTGTCTCTTCGTTGAACACCTAGGATGGACCCCCTTGGATCTCCCACAAAGCCCAGCTCCTTCATAGTGTGTTCAGTGCCCTGCAGGCTACTCTGGACCTCTCAGACCTGCAAGCTGGACATTTAAACTTACACAGTGTAGGTTCCATTCTCTTCCTCAGCCACCAAAAATCACTCCAATTACTCCATACAGGCTGTGCCTGTATATTTGTGCATAGTCTCTCCACTTCCTGAAACTTTCTTCTCATTCTTCAAGACATATCCCAGGAAGTCGGTGCTTTCCCTGGGCTTCCCAGCACTGCACAAACATCTCTGTTATGGCACCTACACAAACGTCTACGATCTAAAGTTACACATATCTGTCTCCATAACAGGACTGTGAGTGCTTGAGGATCTGATTTGAACTGAGTCTTCCTCATATTTATATGCAGAACAACAAGCATCAGGCTTAGAGCAGAGCTGGAGCTTAATAAATGATTGTTAAATAAAACCCTTTATATAACTCACCTGTAACACCTCACCTCAACCTTACTTTTGAATAAGAAGCATATGACTGCCCTTGACAGAACTGGAATACATGTCCAGGGGAAGAGCAAGAGATCTTTACTGCCAGGTTCTGGGTGTGGTTCCTAACTAGCCCAGAGCCCAGCCTCCAAAAGGCTCTTCTGGAAGCCACTATACACCCTGGACTTCTGAGACTCCTGGCTCTTGGATGAGGGCAATCCAACCCGAAGAGGGCAGAGGTGACTCCCCTAAATTCAAGGGTTCTTCCAGTAATAATGACATCAGTACAGTTTACTTTTGACAGTGGTCTACATACATTAATAATGAGAACCATGGCTACCATATAACAGGGCCTACTATGTGCCAGGCACTGTGATCAGGAATTTTCATTTTTCATTTGATTCTCACAGTAATCTGATGAAGTATTCACTAGTATTACCCTCACTGTAGAGACAACGAAGTAAGATCTAGTTTAAACATGTTAAGTAACCTGATCCAGGTCATCCAACTGATAAATTGCTCTGCTTCCCAATACCTTGGTGATTCTTCAACTTTTTAAAGGCAGAGCAGGGATAGATGTCAGGAGACAGTCGCTCAGCAGGGTAAACAACACGGTCAAGGCTACATAGCTAGGTTAGGAGACTAACCATTCCAGTTTGCCCAGGACTACTGCAGTTTTAAAATGAAGCATCCTATGTCCTGGGCAAACCATCAGTCCCAGGCAAACCAGCATGGTTTGCCCCCCTATGAGGAAGTAGAACCCAGGACCTCTGACTCCTGGCACAGTGCTCTTTCTACCACAAACTGTACTTTCTCTCTTCATAATGGAAGATGAAGTCATTACAATGCACGTATTCATTTTTCCTGGGCCCTTAGTGAAACAGGCATTTCAGAATCTGTTTATAACATCAATCACTTGGGCTCTCAAGAAGAGACAGACCCCAGCTGGAACTGTTCTTTCTAGTACACTCCAGTGATGAAATACCCAGTCTCTCCCCTGCCTCCTTCCCCTGCTCACCACACCTGGACTCCTGCCACTCATCTGTATAATGTTCCTAGCACCATCTGGCCCAGAATCTCGTGTCCTGTCAACAGGGATGTCAAGCAGGCAAGATGAAAGGACATAACTCCAAGAAACACTGCTCACCTTCTAGCCCCAGTCTGGGGGAAGTTCTGACGATTACCCAGTAGAGGTAGCTACAAGGAGAGAAAAATGACTTGTTACCATCCGGCTGTCAGTTGGTGCCTGAAGCAGCCTTTGCTATTTCTTGTTTAAGCAAGTCTTCTGGAGAGGGTCCTAGGACTTTCAAATTAAGGTGGATTATAGGCTGGAGTATCTCAACGGGATACCAGGGAATTTTCATGATTTAGAGATCTGATGACAGCTGTGGCAATGTCTGTGGTTCTGCCAGCAGCCAGCACATCCTTTCTGTGTAAGTGGCAGAGGGGACAATGGACACATTTAGCAAAGGGAGCCAGAGCTCTAAAAAGACTAATCTTCACATCCAGTATCTGAGCCAGCCTTCAGATTCTGAGTAAATGTGGGCCTAATAAATGGTAATTGAGCCACTGCAGGAAAGTCTGATGGCTTTCTGAGAAATAAACTTCTTCATGTCCTTGTTAGGACATCTACTCAGTATACTTTCCTAGTATAAAGCAAGAAGAAACTGCATAGAGAGAAAAACAGCTTTGATAACATAAAAATCTACTAATTTGTATGTCAGAAGATGTCAGAAGTAAAAAAAAGAAAGAAGAAAAGAAAGGAAAAGACACAACAAAAGTTTGATTACACTGATATATAAAGTCCTTGATAATCAATTAAAAATTATAAACCTGAGAATATTAAAATGGGCAAAACTGAACAAGACCGTGATTTTAAAAATAGTTACCCAATAGCTAAAAAAAATAATAAGGGGATAGTTTAATCAAATATGGAGATTCAAACTTAATGAAATTTGCTTGTGAAATATACACAAACACATGCACACACACACACACACAAGAGTGCAAGGGACTAGAAAAATAGTCTCTATTATCCTCAGCTGGTGGTACTAAGTATGAGTGCAACTTTTGTGTTTAGCAGCTTGATAATAGGCATTATGGTCTTTTAAAAAGTCCTTTTTCCATAACCCAGTAAACCATTTGCATAAATTCTAAAGAAATAATTAGAAATGGATTAAAATGATATTGTAGATGATTAATTAATAAGCATTATTTATAATAATGAAAAATGTTTCAGAGTCTAAATAGTTTAAAATACAAAATACATCTACACAGTAGAATTTTACAATTATTAAGAATCACGCTTTCAAAGGAAATTTAGCGGTGTAAGAAAAGCTCACGATGTAATATTGAGCATAAAAGCAGTATATATGCAAATTGTATTCAGTATGATTCTAAACTATGTTTGTGTGTGTATTTGTATATGTACACACAACAGAATATGTTAAGGTGGTGGGATTATCAGCAACTTCAAGTTTTTTATTTAACTTCTCTCTAGTTCTCAAATACAGAATGACCTTGCATTACTGCATAATCAGAAAACAATCTTTCATATAAAAGAAGGCAAGGGGCTTGGGCCTCTGCACTTTCATCCTCACCCCAGCCCTTCCTTTTTTATACCATCTACAGACATTGCGTCTCTTTGTTTCTAGGCTGTCTTCACCTCCCTCCATGTCTCTTTTCTGATAAAGAGAGAGCAAGGAAAGCTTGTGATTAGAACCATCACTTCTTTCTTTAGCCACTGAAAGGCCAATAGTCAGAACCAGACCCCCTATGGTTGGAAGGAGGAAAACAGCACCCAACCATAAGCTCCTTGAGGGCAGAGACTGGGCCCCCGGTCTCTGAGCCTCAGCACCTAGCCCTGTGCCAGCCAGGCCACTGAACTGACCTCAGCGTAGGTGCATTTCAGCACACGCTGCCTCTCACTGCTAAGTACCGAGCGAGCGCTGTTGAATATGTGGGATGCATCTCTTCCTTCAGAGGAGCTCCCTCTTCAGAGGAGACATTAGACAGATTTATAGTGAACTACAACACACAAAAAGAGGTACCATGAAACAAATGTGTGCTGAAATGCTACGGGAGGAAAGGAGAGTATAAACTCACAAGGACAAAGAGAATGAGAAAGCAGACAAGAGCAACAACAGTTTGGAAACTGGACGGCAAATGGATGAGTAGACTAATATTCAATTGATTTAACAGATCTGAGAAAGCTGTATCCTCAGCTGACACTGTGGAGGCCTAGAAGCAGCCCCATTTTCCCAGCAGACCTTGCCCCATTTTCCCAGCAGACCTTGCCCCATTTTCCCAGCAGAGCCCCTCAAAAGGAGGAATTGACTCTACTACCTCTGCAAATGTGGGACAGGAGGGGAGCTAAGTAAAGAAGCTTGGTCAAATTCCACTTGAGAAGCAGTGGAATCCACAGCAGGAGTGACATGTGCATTCGCTATCTGGACTGGGAGAGATGGAGACCCACTGGTCCTGGGGACACCAGGCACAACTAGAGGAAGAGAGAAGAGTACTGGACACAGGGGAAAGAGTGGGCATTTACATCTTAAATGCCAAGACCTCCAACCCTCTTCCCCACTGGGTTTCCACAAATGTAGCCACCAGACCTGTACCTGTAAGCAGGAGACTGGGAGGGCTTTCCTAGGGGGATATGAACATGGTAAGCAGAAAGACCTAAAGACACTGATACCGAAGTTCTCCAGCAAAATAGCCCAGCCACAGCATACAGTGAAGCCCACAGGTAACAAGCCTCAATGGCAAGCTCAGAGCTTCCAGACAGTTGAGTGCTCTGCTCTTAATAAGAGCAGAAACTAGAGTTCACAGACACATGAGAAAAGTCTCTAACGTGAAATATGGAAATCAAATCACGCAGGACAAAAGCAACCTAACAGGAATCATTCAAACAAAACATTCTATATTCAAAATATATTTAACATCCTGAAGATACAAAACAAGATATACTGCATTTATGCAAACAAGGACTGGGTAATATAGAAAAAGGACACTAAGAGAATAAAAAAAAAGGACTGATGAAATTTATAATATTATGGTAAAAATGGAAAAGTCAACAGAGGGTTATAAGATAAGGAGATAGAAAATAGGACTGAAAAGAGGAGAAAAGTAAATGACAAGTCCAAGATGCCCAACATGCAAATGGTAAGAGTTCCAGAAAGAGAGAACAACACACACACACACACACACACACACACACACACACACACACACACGCAAGGGAAAGAAATTAACCACAAAATAACTCAAGTCAAGGAAATGTCTCTCAACTGAAAGACTCGAATTTCCAGATTAAAGGGGGTCCATACAGCAATATAAAAATAAACTCAAAAGGCACAGTGTCATGAAATTTTAAAACACAAAGGGCAAAGATATCATCAAATAAACTTCCAGAAAGAGAAAAGCAAAACAGATCCCATTCCAAAGATTGTGAATTTGAAAGGCTTTGAACTTCTTGATAGTTCAAAGCTAGAAAACAATACCGGAAGCTAGAAAACAATGGAGTGAGGCCTTCAAAAATCTGAAGATAAATGACTTTCAACCTAGAATTCTATACTAAGAGAAACTACCAATCAAATATGAAGGTAACTTAATGGCTTTGTCAAATATACAAGGTCTCAAATATTTTATCTCCCTGTATTCTTTCTCAGGACACTACCTGGCGATATGTTACACCTGAATCAGCAGGACACTGGCAGAGAGGGGTTTAACACAGGACAGGCAAAGGAAGTTCTTAGGATGAGGCAGAAGGGAGGGCCCCAGATGCCAGGGTGTAACCCGTCCAGTTCGGAGCAGGGCAGAGGGTTCCAGGAGAGATTTCTTAAAGAAGATGAGATTGGCAGATGAATGAACACATGTGATATGTAGAGAAGACATTTAGAAAACTGGCAGAGAGTTTGGGGTTGAAACAGCGATAAATTCAGAGGAAACTAAGCAAATATAAAAGGATATAATGTAATCTAAATGTAAATGTAAAACAAAACAAAAAATAAAACAAAACCCCTAGGGAAAATAAAAGATTGTGCACGAAAGGAAAAGTAAAGGCTTAGCCATGAATCTGATTTGCACTGCCATGTAATATAAACACTGAATATTGACTTGAACAAAATTAAAAGGTAACACTATAGGGAGAGTGGAGGGAAAAGAAAGGCATGGCTTGGCATGTCTGGTAAACAAACGATCAGGAGCAGAGGACTGCTCTGTTCGTTGACAAGTCTTGTTCACCATTTGCCTTTTTAAACTACAGGTAGGCACACATTTTGATAAAATAATAGAATGTAAAAAACGAGTGAATCTCATTTCTTCGAGTGTCCTTTCTCCTCCCAGATCATAATAGCGTTTTCCTCTCTGATTTTGTGTTCAAAGCAGAGGACTGGCTTAACGTGCAACATAAGGGATTTGGGTTAGACATGGAGGAAAAACTTCTTTCTCTTCAGAGCTCCAGGAAAATGGGACTCACGTAACAGTGTGCTGGAGTTCCAACCTATATCTTTGTCTTACCTGGTAACAAATAAGAATATCAACCACCACTGATGTTGGGACTCTACTCCTTGTTAATTACAACCATATGTTGCCTACAAATTTTTTAAATTGGCAAAAATCAACAGAAGCATTCTGTGAGAATCAAGTTAAATTTACAAAGAAAAACTATTATCATCTGTAAATTGTGCACTACACATCTTTTAGATCAGTAAAATATACATTAAATGTGTGTGTGTGTGTGTGTGTCTATACACACACACATTTTTCTTTTCAGAGTACCAACTGTTACACACTTATAGGCACACCACTGGACCTACAGCTATTGCTCAGGAATGAGTAAGGAATAAGGAAGTCTGACTAGAGAAATTTAGCCAAAATGATCCCTCAGGAGCCTGCATTCTTAGACTGACTTCTACCCTCCCCTCTGTTTTTTATGACTTCGGAGAGGAAGCCTCTGCCCTTTGGGAGGGTTTAGCTTTGACTTCACCGGTTAGTACCTTGGTAGATTTCCCCCAAATGCATTGTCATTGATGCCCATAGAAGGCAAAACTCACTGCATAAGGATGGGTTTCTTTGGTATAAAATTAAGAATTATTGATAACTGAAAGACTCATTATTTTTCAAAGAAATACAAGTAACACATTTATCCATTGGGATGGATGATGGAAATGACAGCTGAACTATTTATTTATTGCATTAAGCACTATGTGCGTTTTGGGCTGAATTTTGTTTCATGCATTTCCTCATAAAATTACATTATTTTCAAAAAGCATCATAAAAAATAAGAATTTAAAGAAGGAAGAAATTAATTTAGAATCTCGAAAGGAACAGCAGAAGAAAGAGGATCTGTGAAGACCTCTTTAATGTGGAGACTTCTTTAAAGAGAAGGTCTTAGAACCAGGATGGCACTGGAGTTATAAAAATCTCGGCAAAAATACAATTTGGTAGGGTAATATCCAACTGAGAGCTAATCCTGTTGATGAAAATGTCAGAAAAATATAAACAGGTGCCTGACAAGGCTCAGAGCCATTGAAAGCAATGCACAGTGGTGGCCGGAGCAACACACCTCTGGTTAATGCCACCTCCTGAAATGGCCAGGTAAGGTTTATGTTATACTCTCTTCAGTGCTATTTACAAACAGGATACTTAATTAGTGTTCATTAAATTGGTACAAGTGACTGTGAACTCATTCTCTCTGTGTTGCTTTGAAATGCCCTGATGGACACATTTCTCACTGAAAGGAATGCTCAGCTCTGAGGCAACTTAATCTCAACCCCTCCCTGACATCTGCAGACACATGCTCCAGATAGATAAGAATCAACTGTCAAGTTGAGAGTTTGGGGTTCTCATGCTCTCTGGCTCCCCACCTCCATATTTATCCACTTCAAAACCATTCTGTGAACCCAGGGCTTTGGCCTTTTATCTTCCATCCTGTATTACAGTTTACTGAGTGCTCTTCCATACATTCCTTATTTCAAGCCTCTCAACAATCCTATGACAAGGGCAGAGCTGGCAGAATGCCCATTTTCCTGAGGATGAAACCAGGATATCCAAAGGTTAATGCCTTGACCAAGGTCCCAGGGCAGAATCCAACCTAGGATTCACTCGGATGTTTTGGCTTCTAGCCCAGTGCTTTTTCCAAAAATGCTGACGTTTGGACTCTGAGGTGAGCCTAAGAGATAAAAATAGAATGCCACGTGTCTGATAAAGTTCTTCCAATAAAATACAAAAGGTACGGCTCTTCAGGCCAAAAGAGAAATAGAAAAACTGGAGACAACAATTAATTGACTTTGGTTGTGTATATACGGCCTCTCCTTGAAAATGGAAGGTTTTAACTGTACTCCCAAGAAAAATCAGTAGATGAAACAAGCTTCACCAAAGAGTTGCCAAAAAGATGATTTCAAAATTCTGACTTGGTGATGGGTTAATTTAAATTTACACAGTTAATCATTCTATAATTGAAAGAAGGGATTTATTTCCGGATGTAATTAACTTGGATGTTCATGTCCAGCAGACAAATAGGTTCTAAGAAGAGAAAAGGTGGAGACAAGAAAGCCAGATTGAAGATCTGAACAAGGCAAGGGAAAAGATTTTTTATTTTAATCATTGAAAGTGTCAATAAGCACAAGGCCACCTTTGACTGATTAAAAGATAAACCAAAATACAACATGATGCTTGGTGGAAAGTTATAAAGGGGAGTCATAAATTAGATAGGAATTTGGACAAAAGGGCTTTTAAAATCCTTTCTAACCCTCAGGTCTTGATGAAATCTGTGAGCAAAACCATTCTCTAACTTGGAAGTCAGGGTAATGTTTCACTGAAGCTGACTATTTCTGTTACCAAAACACTTGACCTAAAGGAAAGTGACATAGTCTTGTTATTTTGCTAACCAAAGAAACTGGAGATAGTCATGCCACTAGGAGAGAAGGAAACCTCTCCCATGTAGCTGAATACCACATGGAAGAATGAGATGGAGGACTGAGATGTTATATCCCAAACCTCTTACTCATAGTTGGAAACCAGTTCCACCATGCAGGATATGAGTAGTCTCCCTCCCCTGCAAAAAAGCCAAAGCAGAGGTGAAAGAGAGAGAGAGAGAGAGAGAGAGAGAGAGAGAGAGAGAGAGAGAGAGAGAGAGAGAGAGAGAGAGAGAGAGAGAGAGCGC
>RJWK010002385.1:21596-58214 GCA_004363435.1 Platanista minor | reverse complement strand
ACCTTTAAGGGATGATAACACAGTGGTTAATAGCTTAGGCTCATCTGGATAGATTTCTTTGTGTTCAAATCGTTGCTTCCCAACTTACTAACTGAGTGACCTTGAGACAGTTACTTAATCTGTAAAATGGGGATAATAATAGTACTGACCCATAGGCTATTGTAGGATTAAATTAATTAAGTAGAGCTGCTTAGCCTCCTGGCTGGAATATAGTAACAATCCAATGAATATGAGAATGAGCATTTGCTGTCATTCAAAGTTTTCGTGAGAAAGTGTTGCCTTGAAGGAGAACCATAAAGGTTACGACAAGAAAAGTGTTGGCCTCATAGGGTGTTTCAAAAATTCTTGATCATTTTGAAAAATCACATGATTTTCAAAGACTAGAGAACTCCCAGACACCAAGATGCGGATAAACTCAAAACAGGTCCTAGGTCCTAGTTTGTGTCAAGCCCTGGAAGCCAACATTATTTTCATGATTCCTTCAGGGAGCCGGCTCTGCCAAGGTGGACCTAGGATTACTGGTGACCTGAGTAGAAATGCCTCAACAAGTGGAACCCAGAAACCAGGTTCTGGTCCCCAATCTACTGGTAAGTGGCTCTGTCACTGGGAGGGAGCCACAAAGCTGGGACCTTAGTCTCTTCATCTAGTGTCAGGAATGAGTCTCCTCAAACCAGTGCAAGGGCAGGACGAGGGTGCATTGGGCAGGGTCTGACTCCCCAGTGATGTGCCCAGGGTACCAGCAAAGCTGGGGCTCACACATGAAACTCGCATTTGCTTTTTTTTTTTTTTTTTTTTTTTTGCCGTACGCGGGCCTCTCACTGTTGTGGCCTCTCCTGTTGCGGAGCACAGGCTCCGGACACGCAGGCTCAGCGGCCATGGCTCACGGGCCCAGCCGCTTCACGGCATGAGGGATCTTCCCGGACCGGGGCACGAACATGCATCGGCAGGCGGACTCTCAACCACTGCGCCACCAGGGAAGCCCCATCGCATTTGCTATTTTAAAGCAAAGATCAAAGTATTCATTGATGGGAGAACCAGAATTTCATTAGACTTTTCATACCTGTTTTACAGCTTACTGTTATTTTACTTTTAGTTCTTTGGCAGGAGTGGACAAATGAGCACACCATAAAACTCTTAGAGACCAAGGTCTCTTAAAGTCATCACCCAGCCTAGAAGTGGGCACCCACGAGGTTAGCAGCAGCGGCTTCATGGAGGAGGAGAAGAGGAGAAGGGATGTCAAGGAAGTCTGTGTCCACTCAGACCTTCCCTCGGCACCCTCTCATGCCACCGCCTACCTCTTTGCCCATCTCTGGGTTCCTTGGTCCTTCTGCTGCCCAGAGATCCCAGAGTCAGAGTTCCACACTGCAAATTTCTTCTGTCTTGCTTCCTTTCTGTTCCCCAGTGTAGATATTTTCTCAGTACAATAGATCTCAGAAGGACAGCTATTAGAATAGCCCATAAGATGAGGGAGCTGACTGGCCGTTTTCTTTTACTTGCCTGCAGATCACTGGGGCGCTTGTTAAAATGCAGATTCAGATTCAGCACGCCTAGGCTGGGGGCTGCGATACTGCAGGCTACCAAGCTCCTGGATGATGTTTATTTCTCCGGTCCTCAGGCCACACTTTGAGTAGAGAGGACTAGGGACCTTTCCAGCTCTGACTGCTCTAAGCTTGTGAGCTCACCCAGAACCATCTCAGCCAGAAGTTCCCAGAACATTCCTTTCCGTGCCATCCCTGCACACCAGCCCAGTCTTCCACCTTGTGAAAACAGTGAACTCAGATGCAGAAGGGCTCCAGTAGCAGAAGGACACCTCAACTCCAGGCACAGAGGTGTCACAGAGGAAGCTTACAAACATGCCAGAATGACTACACTGGGTCTTCAATAGTTCCAGTTATCCTCCCCAGGGGAGTCCTCAGCAAAGGATAAAAAGTCTAGAAAACACCTTAAATCATCTGCATTCACAGTACAGGGAATACAAATATATTAAGATGTTTCCCACAGTCCTTGGTGTCAGGTGGCAGAGCTAATCACCTCATGGTGAGTCCGATCAGCTTGGTGGTAGTAATTTAGCCTCCCTTAAGCATCACTATGGACTTCATATGTGAGGATAAAAGACTGAAAACACTCTCAAACAAATAAAGAATGCCTTTTGTGGTTGGATGAGGTTCCCAGGAAGGGCCACTGTCACTGAATAAACTTCGGCACAAATGCTCGACTTGGAGAAGACGTCCTCCCATCAGAGTGAGAACAGGCCAGAATGACAGTACGTGTGCATTTCCAGACAGCTCAGATTCACTGGCTTTGAAGACGCAAGACTGTATGTATGTGCATGTGTGCCTGCATGTATGAGTGTGCGTGTGGTTACATTTGTGTGCGAGTGCACATGTGTGTGTGTCTGTTGGGAGGGCAGCAGAGCAAGGCCAGGAGGAAGAGGTAAACATACTGATTCTTTGTCTATAAAATGGCTGCCATCTCCTTAACAGCCTCCTCTCTGTTTCCCTGGAAAAGATGACACAAACTCTGTCCTTCAAAAACCTAACAAATATGACTAGGAAACAGAGTCCACTCTTGTGAGGTGAGGGGAGAGGTATGATTACGACATTGGCACCCCTCCACTCCCTGCATGTCCTATCACAGGTCTTCCTGTCTGAGAGGACTTGGAATAAAGGAAAGCCTTGTGGTGGTCTGACTGGGCTCTCAGGAAGGACCAGGTGGAGATGATCTGCCAGCATCCTCCCATCTCTGCACACCAAGGAGGCTTAGCTCAGGGCCGGGCTGGCAGGGCTAAGCTCCCTCTGTGATGGTGGGGGCAGGCCAGCTTCCCTACCAACACCCACCCTGCTTCTCTGGCTATGACTCGTAGACATGGATAAAGCACACCTTCGAAGACCTTGAGGGAGCTCTAGAAAAGTGGCCTCACTGGGGATTAAATCAGGTCTCCCCATTCTAATTCAAGTCAAGGATCTCCCCACACCAGCTCCATGGACTCCTGAGCTGAATCCACACAATTCTGTCTACAGATTCCTCAGTGGGTGTTCACAGTGGCCACCCAAGCATTAAATTCTGCAAGAGAAGCTCTCCAAGGAAGCCAGTTCTTGGTTTAGCAGATAATACATCATGTGCTAAATCACTCAGGAAAGTGCCACCCAGTTGTTAGAATAAAGAAGGTTTAATTGCTAAATATTGGGCTTTAAAAACGAAACAAGTGTAGAAGGTAACTTTAATTAGACAGAAGAATCAGATAAACAGAGTGTAAAAAGCTTAGTGTTTGAATAGCATGTATCTCACCGTGCCTTTAATCTCCAAGGGCGTGGAGTCAAAATAGAGATCAGGCCTCTGCTACCCACTTTGACACAACTATAAGTAAAGGGGACAAGTATATCACTTCACTCACATCCAGAAACAGTCTTTCATTTATAGGGCTTTTGGATAAGACTCCTTGATCTTGGGAATGCTGAGAAACAAATAACCAGCATCAACTGTGGATCAAGAATCCCAGCCCTGAAGACAATGGGTATCGACTCCTGATTTCCACATGCACACTCAAAAACACAGACTGAAGATTATCAGTTGACTTGCAGTCAATACTGTCTAGACACTGCATCTATCTTGAAAAAAAAAAAAATCAAGACATGTCACAGCCCTTTTCGACTCAGGCATCTCAACAACTTTCAGGATCTTATTCTGTGCCCTCCTGTCTTCCATTGAGTTGAGAATGCCAGGTGACAGAATGCTCACCTTCTTACTTTGTCTTTCACAAAGCTCATTTCCTGAAGCTGTGAAGGTGATGGATTCACCTCAGTGAGTTCACTGTGAAGCCCTTGTGACCCTCACCTACTGGAACAGCTTTGAACTGCATGGCTTGGGCCTCCCACTCACTTGGGTATTTTTAGAACTAAGCATAGAACAAAAATGAACTTTTCAAACAGGAAAGGAATGCAAAGTGCTTAGGGCTGATTTTCAAAGGGCAAAGCTCATTTTAAAAGACTATTGATTGGGCCTAACTGCAACATGACAGGTTCATGTGGGGTCAGGAGCATGCAGGAGGGAGCCAGGTGTGGAAAGCTAATCCTTGGACACCCAGGGGAGATCTGAGCACCAACCTCGGCTGAAGTGAATGGTTCACGTTAGCACAACCAGAGGATTGTAGCAGGAACAGATGCCACAAGGAAGAGCCCACGTTGCTTGAGGAAGGTGAGGATGGCGAGAGATTCTTCAAATACATCCAACATCCTTTCCATTGACTAAGCGTTACCCTTATCATCACATGGAAACCGAAGTCCTAATGTTTAAGATCTGTTTCTTGCGTACTCGGCAAAATGTTTTCTGATGACTTTCTAGATGCTTCAGTGTAGTTTGAAGAGCATGCCAAGGCAGCCAAGCATCATCTTCAGAAAAGATAGAACTACCCCACGCTCTGTTCTCCCCCTTTACTCACTCTTAACAAAAGTAATTTCTGTGTATCTGTGTCTGGCAGCCACCAGGGATGAAGGAAACAGAGATGATTCTGTTACTACCTCTAGGGAGTTCAAGGCGTAATGAAGGACAAACATACATACAAATACTTAAAACACATCCACCTCCTTCTGGGACTGAGCACAAATGTAGCACCTTGTTCTGGAGAACACCACCCTTGCTTTCCATCCCACCTTCTGCCTCGGCAGGGCCAGTCCCTCAAAGAAATATACCCCATCATGTAAGCTTTTGCACAAATCCTGTGTTCCAGAGACAGGTGGAAACCACTCTCTGGGCTTCTTCCAAGCTTACCAATAGCTGTAGCACACCAGCCTCCCCACTCTCCCACGGGCCTTCCAGGTCAGAAACCAGGCTCCCACCTCCAGGGAGGAGAGAGAATGTGCCCAAGATCAGGCAGTTGACACTCTAGGCACACTTTTTAGAAAAAGATCATCTGCAAAGTGACATGAAATCATTACAATATGCAAAGCAAACAAATAAACTTTCTCATCTATACAAAAATGACACTGCCTACTTATTATGATGGGTGATGAGCTGTACTGAGTTTTTTCCCTCATCTCCTATCCTGTGACCAAAAGGTTGTAGGCCATAGAATATTAGACCCAGCCAGGTTTCTCATGGGCTCTTTCCTCTGTCCCCTATTTCACTCTACAAAATAGACCTTTGCAGAGATTTTTGGATTTGTGAATTGCCCACAGGGAGAATTTCTCCTTGACAAGAAGCCGATGGACCCATAGGCGGGTCCACCAATTGACCTGGGTGCAGGCTTCAAAAGCTCAGGAATAGGGTTATTCTTGAAAGAAACACATACAATGAAGTGGAGCAGGATGACAGTTCGAGATAATAACTGATGTGCTTTTTATTCCATATATTTCCTCTTACCTATTGACACCCGCCTTTCCCCATTCACTGCATCAGGAAAGGGGTGACAGTAGTAGAAAATCCAAGAAAAGCAGTTGAAATCTAAGAGCCAAAACTTTTGCTTTGCAAGAGCCTAGGCTTTACAATAGACTAACTCTTGAAGGGTTGGAGGTATAAACAAGGGATTCGGAAGCTAGCTCACAAGTTACACTCTCGTGCCCTGAAATTAGATTAGGACTATCTGGAATTGTGCTAGAGGTGAACTAGAGAGAGACAAAGAGACTTGCGGGTCAGACACGAGTTTCTTCATGGGACTCAGTCCAACTCTCTGTCCAATGTCCCCAAGCTGGTCTGTCTACAGCCTGGACTCAGGATCCCAGCAATGCTTGCATCTTCAGGGACCAGAGGAGTAAAGCATTTTCTTCCCTCCACTGCACTGCCTTTCCTCTCTGTGCCCGCCCAGCATGTATTCCCCTCCCCATCCCAGCAGAACCCCCTCCTGGCCTCAGAACAGTTCTGCGCCTGTCACCCTTCCCAGCCTTCGGCAGTCTTCTAGGAAAGGAGACCAATTACAGGGACTACTTTTAGGAAGCCGAATGAAAGCCAGGACCTGATTTCCCATCAGCCATCGAGTCGTAACAATTCCAGCAGTTTGGGTTTGAACTGAACCGGTGACCTGCACTGGAGTGAAAGGCTCCCAACACAAGTAGCAGCCTTCCATGTGCCTTTGCCTCTCACCTCGCCTGTTTGAGAACACAGACAAAGGAGCCTTCTTGACGTGTTTATGCCAGTTCTGATCTCCCAGTCCTTACTCACAGACCCTTTTGCAGAGTGCCCTCCAACCACATTCTAGATGGATGTCCTGTGTAAGCCATTCTCCTCAACATTAACATTACTCACAACAGCTTTAACATCATCACTCCTGCTGCCTTTGATGGTAGAGGCATTGGGCTCCATTTCCAGGATGATTCAGAGAAATCTGAGCCAGTGCAAGACATCTGTTATTCCTCAAGGTCACTGACTTAAAGATAGCTGCTACATTCTAGGCTCCCCATTTTTTCCTGCTTTTTTCTCGGGGATGTGCTTTTCTCTTTTCAGCAACATCATCAATAGTTCATATCAGGCACCACTGTGCTAAACTGTCACCTGACCATTTAGTTTTGATGTTATTCTCCTGGATGGAACACAATTTTCTCTCTCTTCAATTCCTGGAATATTGAAAGGGCCTAAGCAACAACGTCCAATTAGGTGTCAAGTCACAGTCTTGCTATAGGACTAAGAAAAGAGAACACAGCCTCAGCTGCTCCCAACTCACCACAGACCAATGAAAAGCAAACTCAATAAGTGTCAACTTGTCTCATAACAAAAGCCCATTTATTATTGAGAAAGCAGACACACACAAAATTAGATCAAAGGCCCACTACTTTTCATTCATGATGTACTATCCCTGCTGAGCAACTGTAGATTTTTTTTAATGACTAAAAAAATTTTTAAATACTCCCAGTTCAACAACAAGAAAGTTTCAGGAGAAATCTCATCTGAGTTTTGCTGCCCCAGGAGATGAGCTGGTTTATAGCTGTTTTATCAAAGAACTTTGAAATATAAAATGCTCCTGAGAGGTTAGAAATGAAAGAAGAAAAACACTGTCCTTTAGGGATACTGAGCACTGTAACATCCCTGTCCTCACTAGGCTCCTTGGGAATAGTCATCCCTCACGTGTTCACCCCCAGAGACAGAGTCATAAAGGAGCAGGTAGGCTGAGCATCCACCTGAGTTCTCCAGGATTCCACTACCTGGTGACCTTGTATAAATGTCAGTTTCCTTGGGCTTCAGTTGTCTCATCTGACACACAGGAGCTAGATCCAAGAATATCCAAGAGCTGTTTTAGATTTGAAATTTTATGACCCTTTGATGGAAGAGAGAATGGGAATACCATAACGTTAGATGTGAGAGACAGCAAGAGAGAGAGGAAGAAATTAGGGAGTGAGGAGACAGAAAACAGAAAACCAAAAGAGCAGTATAACAGGAAACAGAAGGGTAGACAAAGTGGGGGAGGTAAGGACAAAACAAAGATGAGTTCAAGTTCTAGTAAACACTAAGGATAAGGATGATTTCTATTTATTCAGCACCCACCATGCTGTATACACATTTTCTCTAATATTCACAATTTTCCGAGGTTGTATTAATATACCCATCTTACAGATGAGGAAACTGAGGTTCAGAGAGGTTTAGAAACTGGTCTAAGTTCACACAGATAATAATTAATTAGACCGCGATTGAACCCAAGAACCCAAGCCAGCCACCCCACTATGTTATACTGCCTCCTAAGCCACTCTCCCAATTGTTCAGCAAGAGATCCAGTGCTCCCTTCTGCTTCAGTTTATAAAGTGTAGTTCAAGTAGAGGATCTGTGAAGAATCCAAGAAGGCAGTATCTTCAACCAACAGCAGTTTTGAATGTGCCTCTGATGGAGAAAGGAGGGATCAAGGTGAACATGCTCTAAATCATTGACAAGAAGTATCACATTGTAGGGTGAATCCTACTATAGGGAGACGGTGTAGTGAAGAGAGGGAAAAGCACTTGCTTAGAATTTCGGAAAGCAGGGTCTAGATTCTTGCCACAAATTTCCTGAATGGCTGTGCATGAGCCCGACCTGCCCTACCTCCCTCCAAGAACTGCAGAATACCTGGGTGCACATGTGCTGTTAGGCAAAAAGTGTCGGATACAAGCAAGGGTAGTAAGTGAGGGGAGTGGGGAGATCAGAGCTCTTTTAGCAGAGTATACCAAGGTCCTACAAACTGCAGACACCTGTTCATTGCTTCAGGAAAGTCAGGCAGAGCTTTAAGAAAATTCATGATTAAAAAAAACCTTTCACTAAAGGCAAACTGGTATGTGAGTGAGATTGCTAAAGCCTTTTTCATTTTGTGCAAGACTAAAGCCTGACTCCTGTTAAATAGAAAGCTCCTGAGTACATTTGAAAGATGATTAGATTTACAAAAGTTCCATTTGTCCACAACCTTTCACACAGCCTTGCATTAACAAAGAAGAGTAACATGGGTATGAGTCCATGTGATATGGGAAAACGTGTAAAAGAAGAAGCAAGGCAAACGAATTTGTGCAGGCCACGAGGCTAAGACCCAGAAAGAAAGCAGATGAGACTAAAAATGAATCCTGCAGCAGAAAAAGTAATTTAGTATGAATGGCAGCCATGAACCACCACTGGCTCCTACTCTGGTCTCCCCATCACCATGTCCCTATGGGTTCTGACTACTTATCTTCCATTCCCTTGATATTAGGAAGCACAGGAAAAGTTCAGAGGAATTTCATCCACCTAGGGAACATTTTAGAGTTGATAGATTTCTTTTTTACCATATGCTGAAAAGGTGTCTGGGACTACATAACCAACTCTGCCCTACACCAAAGAATGGGATCCAAGTCACCAACGATCCTCTTTGGTACTCTTCTGTAAACATTAATCTCACTAAAGTGAGACTAGAGTCCATGCCTGTATTGAAAGTCTTGGTATATGAAAATATTGGTTAGGCTTGGCACGTAAGCATAGCTGTAGAAATGAAAACACATCATCATTTGCTGCAGATATTAAGGATTTCTATGAAGGTAAGAGAGTTTCTTGAAAGCAAGCAGTGATGACAGTCAATAAGAGACGCGCTCCAGAGCCTCTGCCTGGTCTTAAGGCTATGACCTGTCTTTAAGGACCGCGAATTCAGTTGTCTCAGTTCATCCAACCATCTGACGGTGAAACAGCTGTTTATATTAAGGAGCCTAGTGATAACTTGCCAAGTGCCTCAGGGACATGGCTCATGCCCTGGCCACGTGCCACAGCACCTGTCATGACGGGTTTCAAGACAAGAAGGGCTAGAGTGTGTGAGAGGCAGGCAGTGAGGGGATGTTCCTGTGGACAAGTGAATGGAACAGACTTCATCAGGGAAGGGAGGAAGAGGTCTAGCTGCTGAAACCAGAGAGGTCGAGACAGATCCCCAGCAGCCTGCCTTGGGAACTGGGAGCATTTCTGTTGATTGTGTGATGCACAGGCTAGGGAGAACCGAGGTTGTACAGCGACTCAGGGACTCAGGTGAGACTGAGTGAGACTCAGGTCACAGGCAGGACTGGACAGGACTTTAATCAGACTGACTTATTGTCAGAAATAATAATACTGAAAAGGACATGCAGAACTACAGAGCTGATGGACAACAGTGATCCCAGGTTCCGGGGTCAAGGGGCTTTGGCTTCAGGAGACAGCAGGCTAAGGAGCTGGAGCCAAGGGACCCACAAGAGCTGTACCTCACACAAAGCTAAAAAAGTAAGAGGAACTGCACTGTCTGATTCCGACACAGCTTTATGTTGTTTGTGTTTCCAGTTCCCCCATCAGTGCCACTTTCTGTAGAGCTGCTTTTTTCCTGGAGGTGAAAGTATGAATAGATTGTTTCTTCCTCCCACCTTCAACTTTAGCCAAGTTTGCAAATAGCTAAATCTAGAAACATGCTCCATATTGGTATACTGTGTGTGTGTGTGCGTGCGTGTGTGTGTGTGTGTGTGTGCGACGCTCACGTGCACGTGTGCCTGTCTGGAACTGGGTCTAGGTCGCTACAACATCTCAGGGCAATGTGAGCATAAAAATTGCTACCATTTATCGAGCACTTACTATGGGCACAGTGATGAACTCTTGAATCTTTAATCCCTATAATGCCAGAGGATAGGATTTCATTTATTCCTTTACAAGGCTAATGCTGAGCCTCTCCAGTGCTCCCCAGAACAGAGCTTACAATAGAAAATATAACACATGAATATAATATCATCACACCTTCCTGTAAAAGGCAAGGTCTAGAAAAGTAATGTCTACACTTAGACAACCAGCCAGACCATTCTACCTGAAATGGCTAAGCCAGACAACCAACTGATCTGACTGATTTTGTCTAGTGAACTGACTGATTGATTGACTGGCTTGGTGGAATAACACAGTTACTTCAGCATCATGTTGCCACAGCTTTGCAATGTGTCTCTGCTGATGAAATGAAGTGAAAAGCAATGAAATTATTACAGATATTTCCCGTTTCAAAGATGCCAGCCTGGATTGTTAAAACCTCAAGAACTTTTGCCGTAAGCCAAACTGTATGACGTAGAATGAAAAAGGGATGCCGTGGACAGATCCCTAACTGGGTTTGCTTTAGTCCCTGGCTTTGCTTTTTTTTGTTTTTTTGGTTTTGCTTTTGCTTTTTTTTGTCCCTGGGTTTGCTTTTGTCCACCTAAATCTCAACTCTGGCTACTCCTTAGAATCATCTACAAAGCTTTTAAAACCATTCATGAAGGGAGGTCCCAAAGACACTGATTAAACTGGTCTGGATGGGAACCTGGACAAGGGTACATATTTTTAAAGCTCCCAGGTGATGATAACAAATAGCCATGATTGAGAATCCTGGATTTTAATGATATGGTCCCTCTGGGCCTCAGTTTCCTGTTTATTTAACAAGAATTTTGGACCAGGTGATATCTAAGGCCCTGTACAGTCTAAGATTCCTTGTTAATTTTGATCCCATCCTCAGCTGACAGGCAGCTCTGAAAAGACCACTTTCTCTTTGCATAATTCAATTCCCGAATGCCGCCAAGATGGCTGACCTACCACAGAGGGCTGGCGTGTAGGTTAATGAGATCGTATTTGCAAAGTGTTTGGGGCTCTGGGGAAGGAATCTCTAATACATGCAGCTAAAGAATGATTACAGCAACATTAATGTCATTTTTTTTTTTTTTTTAGGAAGAGTAAATCACAGTGCATAATCCTGCATATGCCATAATTAGACTATCTTGCCTGGATGGAGAGCAGCAGAGTGGAAAGTAGATAGAAGAAGGTCTGCTTTTGTTAAGACTAGATACCAGGTCAAGCCTTCGTGAGACATGTCTATGCAATCACAATTGATATGGACTGGACTTTAATCTATGCAAAGTCCTCTGGTCCCCAAGCACACCCCTGGTAGACTTGTGACCCACATCTTTGTGGATCTACTTCCACGTAATAGGGACAAAACATTAATCTTTGGGTCTTTTCCAAGGATAAATAATCATTAGTGGGACTCTATTTCTAAGATGTTACTTCCTTTGCTGTTTTTGACACATTAAAATTAGAAGAGATGAAATAACCTTCTTTAAGAACTGATTCATTTGACCTGCCCATGCATAGGCTATAGGAACAGAAACAGATTGCAAAGACTCTACAGACCAAGAAATGTGAATTTGTGTCTGGCTCTACCTCTTACAAACTCCATGACTTCTGGCAAGTCTCTTACTTTCTTCTACCTTTTTTTCATCTGTTAGAGAACACATGAAAAGCACCTAGCAAAATGCCTAGTACAGTTCAATAAATATTTAGTTTCTGATTTCTGTATCATACACGGGGAACCACTGGTAGATACTATCAGACTTGAAATCAGGGATTTCCAAGTAACAGTCACTCTGCCCAAATGGCACTGAAGGCCTCTGGTAAGCCAGATCTTTTGTTTTTCATGGCCCATCTGCAATCTCATTCATTCATCCATTGACTTACATTCAACCAGTTTCTAGGTTTTGTCTAATATAGACCCAGAGACAGACTTTGTCATTAATGATCAATTAATAATTGAAATTCTAGGGAACTTGAAACACTCCATTTCAGAGTTCTTTCCAAACAATTGGGATGCACCAAGTGATCTGAAAATTTGTATTATTGTTTAATTTATGAATCAGTAGTTCTGATCATAACATGAACTGATGAAATAAAAATTAACTTGGAATCTTGAAGAAGGCTGGATTCATGTATAGGTTTAACCGTTTCAACAAAAACACCAATAAGTTTTCTTTGGAACTCAAAATAATTATTCTAAAATTCCTCTGTTACAACAAATAGTTTAAAAAGGTTTTCAGCTTTTTTGAAAAAGAAAATTAAAAAGTGTGATGCTGACAACAAAAAGAGACCAGCGGAACTGAACGGAGACTCAGGAACAGACCCAGGTCTATGTAAGAATTTAATACATGATAAAAAGAGTATCTCAGTTTAGTTGGGAGGGCAGGATTAGTCAATAAATATTGCTGGAGCCATTGGTTAACTATTTGGGAAAAAGTTCATTTGGCATCTCAATCCAAATCATTCACCACATTAAAAGGCAGAAAGAATGAAATATGTTAAAAAAAATCCATAATAAAACTCAGTGGAAATACAAAGTAGTATCTCATGCATCTCTAGAAAAGAAAGGACTTTTTAAGATTAAAAGCAATTTAAAAATTAAAAGAAAAAGGAAGAAAATTTGACAACATGAAATTTTAAAACTGCATAAAAATTATGTAAAAGGCTTTTGAACTGGGAAAATTTACAACAAATGGTGGTTACTCCTGATATCATCCGAATAATTTAGGAAAACACTGAGACTAGTAGGTTAAAAGTTTGTGGACATTAACAAAAAATACACACAAACCTAGGGGCAGGACAGGAATAAAGACGCAGACGTGGAGAATGGACTTGAGGACATGGGGAGGGGGAAGGGTAAGCTGGGACGAAGCGAGAGAGTGGCATGGACCTATATACACTACCAAATGTAAAACAGATAGCTAGTGGGAAGCAGCCGCATAGCACAGGGAGATCAGCTGGGTGCTTTGTGACCGCCTAGAGGGGTGGGATAGGGAGGCTGGGAGGGAGGGAGACGCAAGAGGGAAGAGATATGGGAACATACGTACATGTATAACTGATTCACTTTGTTATAAAGCAGAAACTAACACACCATTGTAAAGCAATTATACTCCAATAAAGATGTTAAAAAAAAATACACACACACACATACAAATTGTTAACAAACATGGAAAATTGTTCAAACTCACTAGTAAGCAAAGAATTGCAATTTAAAATAAGATTGTATTTTTTCTTTACCTATTAAATTAAAAAATATTTTTAAAGTAATATTCAGTTCTGGCAAGTGTTCAGTGAGATAAGCATTCTTATATACTGCTACTGGGAGTATAAACTGTTCTGGTAGAGCATTTCTTAAAACTCTCTGAAGGCAAACATAGATAGCCTTTACAATGTTCCTACCTTTTGACCCAGTAATTTAACTTATTGAAATCCATCCCAAGAAAATGATCTGATAAAAGCTTTTCGCATAAGAATACTCATTGCTGCAATCTTTATAGGAAACACAAAACAAACCAGAACAACGAGGAAGCAAACTAGCTGCCTGAAATAAGAAATGACAAACTCCAGACATCCATAAGATATTATGTAACCTCTAAAAAAGATGTTTATTAAGAGTATATGTAATGTTAAGTGAAAATATGATCTTAAAAATGTTATATGTAATATATTTTCACTTCTATGTTTAAAATTCACAAAGTAGAGACTGACAGGAAATATTAAGTTGTTAAAAATAATTATTTTTCAGAAAGAGAAAAACAAATACCGCATGCTAACACATATATATGGAATCTAAGAGAACAACAACAACAAAAACAAGGTCATGAAGAACCTAGGGGTAAGACGGGAATAAAGACACAGACCTACTAGAGCTTGGACTTGAGGATATGGGGAGGGGGAAGGGTAAGCTGTGACAAAGTGAGAGAGTGGCATGGACATATATACACTACCAAACATAAAATAGATAGCGAGTGGGAAGCAGCCACATAGCACAGGGAGATCAGCTCGGTGGTTTGTGACCACCTAGAGGGGTGGGATAGGGAGGGTGGGAGGGAGGGAGACGCAAGAGGGAAAAGATATGGGAACATATGTATAACTGATTCACTTTGTTATAAAGCAGAAACTAACACACCATTGTAAAGCAATTATACTCCAATAAAGATGTTAAAAAAATTATTATTTTTAGTTGGTAGAATTATGGACTATTATTTTATTCTGTATTTTCCATCATTTAAAAAATAATGTATATTATTTTACAATAAAGTTTTATAAACGGAATATAGATGCACATTCCAATTATTACTTTGCAACACTTGAAAAATGGGATTTGGTCTTCAAACTCAGTCATTTTTTTCTTTCTACCATTCTCTTGCTTCTTAATCTCTATGAAACCCACACACATGGCCTTGAAGGAGGAATAAAAGGATCGCTTATTGCAGGCCTGATCTTTCTCTTTTATCCCAGAAGCCAAATGGGAAGACTGCCTCTAAACAGGAGATCTAAGGCGTTGTGCAGGAAGAAAAATAGATAAATGCTTGACAAACGCTCTCTGTGCTGGGGAAGAACTCCTGGAATGACCAGAATTTTTGTGATAAAGTGTCCAGTCTCCACAGCTGTCTTCCTAATAAACCAGAAGCACATTTACTGTAGCCTGGTGGGTGACGATCAGCAAAACTTAACCAAAAAATACAGCACGGATTTCCTCCAAGTGTTAGCAGCCAATTTCACTCTGGGAGGTAAAATTACTGGAACTGATAAGCCAATATTAAGGGACCAAAAAAGCTCCTTAAATATTCCAAAGACCAATTTGAGCCATCAGACTCACATCTGAACAAACGGGAAGATGGCAATCTGGAAATTATAATAAGAATGCATTGATTTTGTACCTCTTCTTCAGTTTCATTATGATCTCTGAGAGTAGAATGGATTAATTTTATGTCATTTTCTCCTAAGCCTCAGAATACTTTCTTTCGGGTCCTGAGATATGATCAGGAAGCACAGATGGCCCTGTCTGCTCCAAGCCAGCGGAAACTGCAAACGACTTTGGAGTTGTTTAAATTTGTTCCTTTTCTCCAAGCAACCTGGCTACTCGGCAGCTGTTCATTTCAAGGCTCAGAAAGATGCAGGTGGAGATGAAACTACCCTAAAGGAAACTTGAGGCTGGAGGGAGTGGGGTGTGAAAATGTGCATGATGAATGTCATGCGGCACGGGGCAGTTAAGCTATCTTTTAATAAGTTATTTTTGTTAATGTAAAAGAGTAAGCACAAATAAAATCCTATTTGTTTGGTTTTAGGAGATAGACACAGGGTCATGCTATCTACAACTTACTGTCAAATGGTTCAGTGACAACAACAATAACAAAAAATTATATATAGATGTACATAAATATGTATTGGTCTCTGCCCCCAGTTCCTGGCACAGAGCTCCTAAAACCCTTGTAATTTCCTAAATTATAAGAACACTAGGAGCATCTTTTGTTCAAAGGAGGTGACCCTGGCTGGGCTTCTGGATGGCTCCTGGATGGGGGCTGGTCAACAGAAAGACCAAGCCATGATTAGAAGTTTGGAATTCACAGCTTCACCCCGTGCCCCTGGCCATCCTCCAGAGAGAAGAGAAGGGCTGGAGATGAGAGTTAACAATTGATTGTGCCTATGTGAGGAAGTCTCTACAAAATTCTAATGGTAGTGGGTTTGGGAAACCTGTGGGTTGGTGAACACATGGAGGTGCTAGGAGAGCAGCACACTCAGAGAGAGTATGGAAGCGCCACATCCCTTCACACATAACTCGCCCTATGCATCTCTTCCATGTGGATGTTCATCTATATCATTTACCATATCCTTTTATAATAAACTGGCAAATGTAAGCAAGTGTTTCCCTGAGTTCTGTGAGTTGCTCTAGCAAATTAATTGAACCCAAGGAAGGGGTCACTGGAACCTCCGACCTACAGCCGGTGTATCAGAAGCTCAGGTGATACCCCAGGCCTGCGACTGGTGTCTCAAGTGTGTGTGGGGGCTAAGGGGACTCAGTCTTGTGGGACTGAGCTCTTAACCTGTGGGATCTGATGCTGTCTTCGGGTAGATGGTATCAGAATCGAGTTAAATTATGTTGCAGAGAATTGCTTGGTACGAGGAAAACCCTCCACATATTTGGTGAGAAGTGAAGTGTTCTCTGTGAAGGTAAAAGAGACACACAGGATAAAGAAAGACACAGTAGGTAAGAACTGTGTTTTTCCTTAGATAGAAAGGGAAAAGGCTGAGGTTTTCTTTTACAGATATATAAGCATATACATGCATGTATGTGTGTATACACAGAAAGAGAGAGAGAATGTAGCAAAATATTGAGAATTGGAAAATCTAACAGAAGGGTATATGGAGATTTATAATAGTATTCTAGCCACCTTTCTTTAGATTTGACTCATTTTTAAGGATTTTTGACATAAATTTAAAAACGATTTGTTCTGTAACTCTGTTAACAGTTCTGGCTCCACAACTGGGTGTACCCACTATATTCTAAACAGTCCAGATAACTCTGTATTTATTGAACACATTCTCTGCTTTCCCACCTCCATGTGTTGCTCATGCTATCCCCTCCACCAAAAATGCTCTCCTCCTGCTATGATTCATCAATCTTTCATAGATTTTTTTTTTCAAATACTCCTTGAAGTATCCTCTGATCTCTGCCCCTCCATCCCCAATCATATCTGGTTTCTTTCCTTTGAATCTCACTTAAGACCCAGTTGATTAAAGTAGCCTCCTTGGCTTGGAGGTCCCAGAGCACCCCATCCTGCCCACCCCCATCAAATCACTTATTACTCCTTACTGTCACTGTTTGTTTAATTCTCTCTCTCCCTTTGAATCTCACTTAAGACCCAGTTGATTAAAGTAGTCTCCTTGGCTTGGAGGTCCCAGAGCACCCCATCCTCCCCACCCCCATCAAATCACTTATTACTCCTTACTGTCACTGTTTGTTTAATTATCCCTCTCCCTTTCTGGATTATAGTCTCCCTGAATGCAGGGAACTTGTCTGTCTCATCCATCAATATATCCCAAATGCTGAGACAAGGCCTGGCATAGAAATACTCACCAAATATTTGTTGAATGAATGAACTACTTATGCACTGGTTCGTTATTTGTCTACTCTTTTTTTTTTTTTTTTTTTTTTTGCGTTACGCGGGCCTCTCACTGTTGTGGCCTCTCCCGTTGCAGAGCACAGGCTCCGACGCGCAGGCTCAGCGGCCATGGCTCACGGGCCCAGCCGCTCCTGGACCGGGGCACGAACCCGTGTCCCCTGCATCGGCAGGCGGACTCTCAACCACTGCGCCGCCAGGGAAGCCCTGTCTACTCTTATATTTTAAATCTCCTTAAGATCAGGGACTCTTTCTTACTCATGTCCATAACTATACACAAGGTAGGTGTTCAATAAATACTTATTGAATTGAAGATTTTAAAAGAGAGGGAAATATGAGGAGTTTTTCACTTTTACCAAAGGACTAGACTTGTATATTCATGTAGTCATTGACCCAAGAGCTTGAGTCAAGTAAGGCTTTAGCCCTGGCCATCCAAGGGGCACAAGGGGAAGGCATAAATGAGTGGGTGGGACCATGTGCAGAAGAGAGTGGGTGGTGAGCTTTGGATCTCCCTGGTCAGTAAGCAAGTCTTACAGCTGGGGCAGGGAGGACTGCCTGAGGGTTAAAGACCAAGGAGAGCACTGCACTGGAACTGCCATCAAGCACTGATTCAGGAAGGAGAGGGTGAGCACACCTGCCAGTATCACTTACTGTATTAGATAATCAGGAAACAAGCTCAGAAATATAAATTCAAAAGGGGAATAAATGCCATCATTTTGGTAATTATAATGCAGCCAAATCCTCTATTTCTGTGTGCATGTATAAAAGTATCTTGAGTGCTTTATTATGAAATCAGTACCTTCACCAGCTACCCTCCATTTTGAAATAGCCAAGTACTCTCAGCCATAGGTTCATTCACAGGTACAAATTATCCACATGCATCCCATTGAAAGGAAATCTAAGAAATTAAGAATTATTTTTTATTGCAGCTGGAAAATTATGATTTCAAATATTTCTGGAATGAGAATCATTGGTTGGAAATTAGAAATAATACATAACATAGATTTTGTGTGGGATAGAAAATATGTAGAATTTAGTTTTCCCATCACAAACTACAAATTCCCTGCTCCTAGTGTCCAGGTCTTTCTAGCAAAGGTACTTTCATGTGCATTTAAGGAATGGCGAAGCTCTCGAGAAGGAGGGGATGATCCTTGACCATGTTCTATAAATTGCCACCACATCTAGACCCTGCCTTGCCTCAACAGACATCCAAAGGTAGGATGACAGTAACCCAAACAACTCCACTCATCCTTCAAATCCCATTTAGGTAGAGAAGCTTTTATCCAGCCCCTAAGGACAATGTGCACAGAAAGCTTATTCCTACAGGGGGAGGGATACTGACTTTTCTGCAGAATTTTCCTGAAAAACAAAAGAGAAAGAATGAGAGCATGGCGAGTGTAGTGGCTGGAACACTGTGTTTCATCAGGGGCCCTGACTCTAGTCCTGCCTCTGAGCTTATTATCTGTGAGAACTTGAGTAAAACATTAAGCATTTCTGAGTTTCTGTTTTACCACCTTGAAAATGGGAATATCAAGATTTGCTCACCTCTGTCACAGAGCTACTGTAAGGGATCAGTGAGATGTGGGGATGTAAAAATATCTGAAATCTAAACCTAGCTAGGTGCACCAGCTAGCTGCACCAGCTAGCTCTTTTTGGTGTGGCATTTCTCACCAGAAAGATTACAACAGAACAAATAAAGCTTCCAGAGATCTTATTTCCATGTTTTTTTCACTTCATTTCTCTTTTGGCTAAAGAAGAAACATTTTCAGAAACTTCTAATTTTTAAAACAAACAAACAAACAAAAAAACCGCCTGAGTGATCCACTGAGATACACTGCCTCTTTGCCAGGGCAGCAAAGAGGATGCTGAAGTGGTTCTGAAAAGGGCTATAGTGAAGAAATGGGTTGGAAAGAATGACCAAGCATCACTTTAAGAACCTTAGAATTTCAGCATTTTTTAAAAGTTAGAGAATAGTTGGCCAAAAAGAGAAATGGATAAAAAATCATGATAAAAGAAGATCTCAAAATGAGAGACATACTACTGTACTATCATTAACAAATCGCATTTGACTGAACAAGGAGTGCAAAAGTGGATTCCCAAAAGGCATGATGCCAGTGGTCATATATTCATCTATTCATTTATTCACTCAGTGTACCTGCATTCAGAATGTTCTCTGTGCCAGGCACTGTGCAGCCTTTGGGTGCAGAACAGGGCAAAGGCCCTACCTCCAAATAGGGGAGGCAAATATGCAAAGTAACAACTGTAATTCACTGTGGTACATTCAATCCTCTAAGAATGATGGTGACCCAGAAAAAGGACACCCACACTGCTTAGAAGTGAGTGATGGAGAGGAACATGGGAGAGGGAGGAAATCCCGCAGAGGAGGTGATGTCCTGACTGAGGCTAAAAAGGGTGAAAGGTGGGGCAGGGAGTTTATGGCCAAGAGACAGCAGGATCAGTCTCTCAGAGAATAAAGACCTAAGGTAGGTCCAGCCACCACCGTGCTGGCCAAAGGAAAGGCCCCAGGTTGAGTCAGCCCTTAACATTCCTCTGGGCAGACCAATAAATCCTTGCATGTATCTTTATCAATCCAGCAATCCCCAAACCATTCATTCATTTAATTTATTTGTTATTTATACCCTGCCTTGTTTTAAAAGCAATCTTAAGATGATTATATAAAAGCGAGTTGGAAGGAGGAGTTTAGGTCTACACAGAGAATAAGTTGCTGTGGAACAGGATCCCTGTTAGAAGCAGCTGTTCACTGGGGACATACTGCTCACAGCCCCTTATAACAACCCCTCCCCCCACCCAAAAAAAAAAAACAACACTGGAGGTAAGGGCCCCGGAGCTTCCAGCTGACAACCGGAGAGCTTTCAGAGGGGCCAGGGCCCTGAGGCATTCAGATTTCCCCCACATTGGACTTAATAGCCGATTTTTCTCTTTGAGATCCAAGAAGAGTCCTTTGGCTCAAATCTATCCCATCCACACCCACCACACCAAGGAATGCAGGCAGAAGGGAAGAACTACGGCTTCCCCAAGGCTTGGGGCCTCCAGGTCCTGAGCAAGACAATTTGGGGAGCTAACTCACAGCTTAGTCATTTTACAACTCTGATACATGGTAACGGAACAGAGCCTTGCAGCTGAGAGTAGGCATGCTGTTAGTTCCCATCGGCTCACTCTCTCTGTCTCTGTCTCTGTCTCTCATCCAGATTCAGATGGGTCCTACTCACAGAGCAGAACAACCCTAAGGGCATGCACAGCCTTCTCCTTGCCCAGGGAGGGACAGGTGTTGAAGCAGCCACCCCAGGCTCCCAGGAATCCACAGATAGCAAGATAGGTACATCCTTTAACCCAGAAAAGATCACGGAGCGGAAGGAGACCCCTCTCCCACCTACTTAATGGAGGAAAAGAAAAACTATATGTAATAACCAGTGGGTGGTGTGAGAAAGGTCTCCTACCAAGAGTAAGAGAAGAAAACAAGAAACATAGGAAACAATAACCCATTTGCTTTCCCAATTTGCAGTTCCCCTTCATTGCACCTAATTTGAAAAATACATAGAATTGTTTAAGCTCAATGACTAGTCATCTATCGCTCCATCCCAGAGACTGTTTTGTTAAAAAAAAGAGAGAGTGAGAGCATTCTAGTTGCCACCTGTACTGAGCAACGCTTCAGTTTTCTCATGTGTTTAATGATTGTGAATTCAGCACCAAGACACATAGGTTTTGCCTGCATTGTGTATGCTTTTGCTGTGCTACCTTCAGCCTCCTTCAAGGCAGAAGACAACACAGCCACTTCAACAGAAACTGGTCTCTATTCCTTGTTTTTGCTTCATTTTCTTACTTTGACGGTTTCATTTTTGCTTTCTTTCTTTCTGCTGAATCCCTGTCTGACTTCTTTCTTTTCCCAGGAGGAAAGAAATGTACCTCTCTATTTGCCAGGAGAACACAGACCATTGAAGTTAAAAGAGGCTCTAGAAATCTTCCAGGAACCCATCATTTCATATTGAGGAAACTGAGGCTGAGAAATCACAGCCTGAAGTCACAGTCGTTGATTGAAGAGTCAGCTCCAGGATCCCAGGTCACTTAACTCCTATGTTAGGATTCTTTCTACCACCGCACTGCAATGCAGTTTCAGGGTAAAACTGTTTGGGACATCACAGAATTAACAACTTCTTAACCCCTGGGTCTAGAAGGGCATAAATAATAATGATGACAATAATAATATATTCCAAATCAAAACCTACCTCTAGTTCTGTAAGGTAAACTGTACTATCAAAGAAAATAGTTCTGTTTCAAATGTTGATTTGGTTTAAACATCAAAACAAAACAAAATAAAATCTCCCAGACTAAATTAAGTACAAATATGTTTTGCTCAGTCACATAAGAAACCCATTCATGCCTCCCAAAATAGTCACGCACTTAAGCTCAGTCATGTATGGAGAGTGAATGAGAGGAGAAGAAAGCTGAATAGTTGATTGTAGTGGGCAACTCCATGGTCTTGCCTCTCACTAAAGGGAAATGGGGAGGATCTTCCCTAGCCAATTCTGTATTCAGGGGCTGATTATTAAGTTGGAAGATTATGCAGGATCTTTGCTTTTCCCATCTCCCGCTGCCAACATGAGTTTTAAACCATTGTTCTATTCCCTTGTACCTACACTGGAAAGGGGAAAAGAAACAAAACCCTGAAACTAATTTGGTTATCAGTTGGGTTTATAAGAACAATGACAAAAGAGGAGGAGGTTGAAAATCAAAAAGAAAGTCCAAGACATATTTTCGACAATTATAGCCATCCTCTCTATACCAAACCCCAAACCATGCATTCTGGTTTAGTCCAGTTTCTCTGTTTCCTTTTGAATGTGCAAATAACCTAAATGGGGTTTTTAAAAAAATAAGAGAACTTTTAAAAATAGTTAAGATGTATTCAAAGGAATTCTTTAATTATCTACTAAATGGCTTGAACTATAATGCAAGTAAGGAATTGCTTTTATTAAATGCCAAGTCTTTTTTTTAAAGCAACCTCAGGGAGATACTCGCTCTCAACAAGCTGTGTCGTTGTGAGCAAAACAAAGTGGCAGTTTGGGCAACTGTCCATGTAATTCAGACCAAATCCAGACCATTGCCACAACTCCATTAATGTGAGGTTCTGAACAACTTAGCTCATTAGGCAGCAGACTTGGGCAGGGAGTGAGCCAGAAGAGATCCAGCTCCCGCAAGCTAGTATTGAAAAGCTGAATATGGACAAGCAAACCCTTGTTTGTTGACTTCAACTGGTTGTTTAATCATAATTAAATGACCAGCAACTTGTCATTAACTTCTTAAAATAGTAATTGGTCGTTTGTACGAGTCTGCCACCCCACTATCATGTTTGGGGTGTTCGTCATAGTCAAGGTGTGGAAAATTGAATAGAGAGTTTCAACGGTCTCTGGCTCTGTTTAGAGATAAAAATAACATTGGGCTGTCAGGGTGCTGGTCTTCACCTTCTTAACCATTAATTCAGGTTGCTGTATGTTTGTTCAGATCCATCATGTGGAAATTGTCTTTTTATCCTACTACGAGAAATAAATTGGCTGCACCAGGGTTGATTCATTCATATAGAATAAACATTGTTTCGGGTTGTCTACAGTGAAATGTAGATTTAAGACAGTTATGCAGCTAGATAACGGGATCCCAAGCTTGGAGGTGGAGGGTTGGGGGAGGGGAACCAAACCATTCTGCGGATCTGTGTCTCAGTAAGCCACAGGGCTCTGCATTTCCCTGCTCATCTCCATGGGCTCGGCCTCAGTGTCCCTTAAAGGCAGCATTTTCAGGGAACAAACAACTTAGACTGAGGAAATTAACCTTCCCCAAGCAACAATGGTAAATAGATAAGTAAGCTGGGAGACATAATATATGTATGCTAAGTATTACAAGCTGGGTAAGAAACACCAAGTCAATTGTTTTTGAAGACAATTAGACAATACTCAGAGGCAAACCAGGAAAACGAAATCTCTTTTTATTTTTTTTTCCTCATTACTGTATTGCAAATGTGAAAGACTGCCTATCTGTGAAGCCAGCAGTTACAATATTTTCAGAACAGTTATCTCATCCTCCAAAAGCTAACTACTGTATTTACAGATGAATTTCTAAGTGCACATTAAGGGTGCCTGCCTGCTGCCTCTGGCCCCACAGACAGGTGAGCAGGGCTCACAAGCAGCCAGTGCTCTGCCCCCCTTGATGCCATGTCATTCCACCTGGAACTAAGGAGATCGGAGGAACTGAAGAGGGGCTGGGTGTAGGGTATGAATTGGTCCCTGAAGCCTTATATGTCACCCAGCATTCTTTAGGTCACAAAGCACTTTCATACCATCACCTCACATTGCAGCTTGTGACCGTGACCATGACCATGACCATGAGGTGAGGTAAGTATAGCCTGGAGGACTGTCCATATTTGTCAGATAAGGCAACAGAAGGTCAGAGAGGTTCTCAAGCTAATAAAAACTTCCTTGCCTGGAGGTAGGGCCCATGGCTCTCACCATACCTCTGGTGCTTTCCATTTGCTGGAGGAAGACCAGCATTTGGTTTAGGGTGCTCACCAGGTGTGAGGGTGCCGCCCATTAGTCCTACTTCTGACCTTTCAGAGTATGTCTACCCTCTCTGTTCCTGAGATCCATCACCTACAAAATGAGGCAAGAATAGGGCCAAAATGACTGATTCATGACAAATTTCCCACCACACAAGGAACATCCAGGCCTGGATAGCGAGCTATTTCTGGATGTCTAAGAGAAAGGAAGCAAAAAGAGGGAGCCGCAGAGGAAGGTCTCCAGTTAGATGGTGGTAAAAAGGACAAGCAGGGGTCTTGAAGGAAAAGATCTTAGGTCTATGTTAGACAATTGTCAGGGAAAACATAGACGTACAAACACACACACACCCCTCTTCATTAAAGAGATCTCAGGGCTTCCCTGGTGGCGCAGTGGTTGACAGTCCCCCTGCCGAGGCAGGGGACGTGGGTTCGTGCCCCAGTCAGGGAGGATCCCACATGTCGCAGAGCGGCTGGGCCCGTGAGCCATGGCCGCTGAGCCTGCGCGTCCAGAGCCTGTGCTCCGCAACGGGAGAGGCCACAACAGTGAGAGGCCCGCATACCGCAAAAAAAAAAAAAAAAAAAAAAAAGATCTCAGACAATTCAATCACCTAAAGCACTTTCAAACCTCACTTGGGAGTGATCCTCAGCAAGGATTACAATCTGTGCAGACCGAAGATGACAATTAAAACATTATTTTTTTTAAAAAAACCACAAATAGCACTTTGGGTCTTTATGGTGAGTTGTCAAGTGCTAAAAAGAGCTCATCATTCTCATCTCTCCCTTGACAACCTAGAAATATCCGTCACTCTCGTCCCTGTGGCTATAACAGTGACACAATAAGAAACGAGGAGATGAATCTCTCCCCATACTCTCATCTAGGGGAAACCAAGGGAGGTTGAACGAAAAAGAATGGAAGATAACTGGAGCAGTGTGAGTCTAGTGCTATCGATTTTGCATCTGTCTCAAAGCATTACTCATCGGAATGGCAGCAGCCCTTAGGGAGGGCGCAGAGGCTTCCTTCCGCTGGGGAGGGCTCTGCACTCAAGGGCCCAAGGCATGCCAGGGCCAGGAGCACTAGGCAGAGGGATTCTCAGGGGCTCCTTCCTTGGTCTGCTTCCAGGTTCCAATAATTTGCTATTTAAGTGTCAGTAGTTTTTAATTAGCATGTGGGAGCTTTTTGAAGGTGCAAAGTGCTGGGTGGGTGGTTCAAGCAAATATCGGCTTAATACAGCCAGTAAGCAAGTAGAAGTGAAAGTGAAAATAGAAACAGTTAACTACGGGATCATTAGGGATAATAGATGGAAGTAATAAAAATCTGGAGTTGAAAGGGAACTAAAGGTTCCTAGTACAGTTTCCCCTAAAGTATAGGAGTCATACCACTGTTAGCATGTTAGGATTTTAGATGGGCCAGGGAATGCTGCAGGAGATGCAAGGACAAGATAATAATTATCATTAAATTACACTGTGAGAAAGCTACTCCTGTTTCAATTCTCTTTTATCCCTTCTGAGTACGTCAAAAACAAAGTCACAAATGGGTGCTACTATGTCTTTAACACTTCTCTAACACTTGTCAAGCTCCCTTTTTAACAGAAAGAGAGCAAGCTTCAGGTGCAGAAACTTTGATTTAGCCAAAGCATCTGGTAAGAATTTAATCTCATTGCTCGGTATTCATTTTAAATATGCTTTCAAGTATTTTCCATATCCGTTTACTATAATGACATGAGGTTTCTTCTTTAAACATAAATTTATTGACGTAAAAAATTAGTCCATTTAAAAAAATATTAAGTACATGTTACACAAACAGGACATGGATGATGTGGCACTAATGTGACTGGAGCTCAGAGAACAAGGATGTTGGGCCCAGAAGATGGCTTTGCCCAAAGTGGCCCATTTGGTCGGTGTCCTCCACTCCTGTTGCTGGGCCCCTATTGCAGGAGGAGAGGTGAAAGTCAGCCTTGTCCAAAAAGCATGTGGAGCTCAGAGAAGCCACATGACTTCTCTAAAACTCTGGGACCCAGGAGCCTCGGCAGGAGTCAGTCCCTCCTTATCAGGCCAAGAAACATACAAAGAACAGTCACCTGACCCCCACCGGGTACATCACAAGGTGGTGACAGCATTAGTCTCTTTGCCTCAGTTTCTTATCCTTTTCCATCAGTTTCCCAGGTCCCCAGAGATAACAAGTGAGCTCAAGCCAGGATGCCTCTCAGACGGAAAAACAGACACGCCCTTATCCTGCACTCCCTGGTCCATTCTCCAGTACCCCTGCTGGCCTGAATGCAGCACCACAGGAGGTAGTGGCTGCAAAGAATTGTGTTAAGTACAGGATTCTGGGCCTCCAGAGGGCTAATCGCCGCCTTTCCACATGGCAGCCCAGTGTGGCCAGAATACAAAGTGGAAAGCAAAATCCAGCCTCATGCTGCCTGCCATGCATCACATCCATACACAACTGCATCTTGATGGATGCAGAAGACACAACTTTATAGGTCTGCCACGGCCCCAGTGACCTTTCAGATCCCTGAGTTAAAGGATCCATTATTCGTCTTTATGTACAGCTTCCTATTACAGGTCTGCATGATAAAGCCCAGAGACACTCTGATGAAGTAAAAAATTTAGCCCCACCCATAATCACCTGCTGTTCTCAAATCCTAAAGCCTTTCCAGGGGTTGCTTCATCAAACCAATGAGCCCCTTACTGATGATGCCAGGGTAGCATAAACTTTATGCAGAAGCTAAACTGCATCCACTAGCATATGAGTTCTAAAGAATATGGATGAGGGACATTTTCTTATACAAGGCTTTGCAAACACAAGCACACACATCCATTTTTTAAATAACAGATACTGTTTTCTGGGCACCTACTATGTGCCACGTGTTATACTTGGAACTTTCACACATTATTTTGTTTAATTCGCCAAATAGCCTTGCAAAGTGGCTCTTAGAATCTCCATTATACCGAAAGTCAGAAATCAGTTAAGTATCTTACAAATGCCACCCCAAAGCAAGTAACAAGGCAGCAAGGCTTTTTAAATTTTTGCTGGAACAAGGGAGGATATTAAAGAATGAATGGCTGCATGGCAGAGCTGGAATGTGAACTATACTTGGTCTGACTCCATCCATACTCATTCTACTAGACTTCATTAACTTCCCTCTCAGTGAGGAAGCATGGCAGGAGAGGGCTGCTTCTTGATGTATTTGCCTAGCACCTTGCTTCCTCAAGGCCTTTATCCTGATGGTAGGGGTGGGTGTGCAGGACATTTGGAAGAGTATATGAAATCCCAATGACACCCACTTACCATGTTGAGATACAGTCAAAGCATAGGCTTCATGGGGCTCTCGATGTATCTTCTGCTGCCCTGTCCTGAATTCAAATGATTACTTCCCAGAGATATACATGAAGCCAGAAAATTCCTGAGAGCAACTAGTATTGGCCAGTTGCTTTATGAAGAGAGCAACAAAGTAACTGCTGGATAGTCCAGCCTCATGGAAAAGGACCAGTCTATCTGGAACCAGTTTGTACTGCTTGGGCTTGTATCTGCCCATAGCTTTGGAATCCTCCCAAGTCATTGACGGGAAGAGCTTGACAAGCCCATGGATTTCCTGCTCCAATTTACTCATTACAACTGAGTTTAATGAATACAAATGGACAAAACTTGAAACGTAACACAGACAAAGGAGAAGAGCTATGGTGTCAAGGTGATGGTGTTCTGGGTACACTTTCTCCTTTACGATTTAAATTAAGATGTCATCATTAACAAAAAATAATGGGTATGTAGCCATATTGTTAAATGTCAAGAAGATGAAGACTGAGAAAAAAACTCTTGTATTTTGTAGCTGGGGGTGACTTGTGTTGAGGGACCTCAGAGAACAATGGGAAGAGGTCAGGAGCAGAGTCAGAAAACAGGTTCTCTCCTCAGTTTCAACACTGACCAGCCTGGCAAACTATGCAAGTCACTTGACAACACTGTCAGCTTTCTGAGCCTCAGACCCTAGGCTGATAAAGAGGCAATCACAACACCTGCCCTACTATCTCCTGGGCTTTATATTAAGGGTCTGTTATGGACTGAATTGTGTTCCCCCAGAATGTATAGGTTAAGGCCCTAATAGGAGATAATGGAGATAGGGCCTTTAGGGAGGTAATCAGGTTAAATGAGGGGCCCTACTTTGGTAGGATAGGCTTCCTTATAAGAAAATGAAGAGACACCAGAGATAGCTTTCTCCACACACCCACAGAGGAATGCCAGGTGAGGACACAGTGAGAAGGGGGTCATCCATAAGCCAGAAAGAGAAGCCTTACCAGAAACCAATCCTGAAGGCACCTTGATTGATTCTGGACTTCCAATTTCCCGAACGGTGAGAAAATACACTCCTGTTGTTTAAATCACCCAGTCTGTGATATTTGTTACAGCAGCTGAACAGACTCATACAGGGTCCAAAGAGATGAAGTCTTAAAAGAGTTGTAAAATGACACAAAAATGAGGAGCATTCACACAGTCTAAGGCCAGGCTGTGAGGGAGCAAGGGAAAGGTGTAAAAGGTAGAAAGGGCACATCTTAACTCCTCCTTTGGAATTTAAGAGCATGATACAGGGGAGTAGCTTGACGAGGTAGCACAATGGAGAGAGGTTTGGTAGGATGGGGTCAAAATGTTGCCCATAAGTACCTAAAAGAGATGTGGAGATTGCCAATCCATGAGATATTTAAAAATAGTAGTAGTTACACTGCATCATCAAGAGGTTGAACCATTTCTTAAGAGAAGAGGATTAGACCAAATTTAACAGTCCTTCCAAACTGGATGTTCTCTGGTTCTGAAGGCTATGTGTAGGCAGGGCTTTCAAATTATCAAGCATATAACTCACTGACAGGGGTGAGATGGGACTAATTGTTTGCCTCAAATAAGAAATATCCTGTTCGTCTCTTAACACAAGTTAATTTCACACAAGGAGGTAATTCTGAAGCACAAAAGCAACAAAACCAAGGAGAGGACGGTAGATTGTGTTGTAAGATTTGTAATCTCTCTGCTCTTCCATTCCTAGTTCTGATCTGGATTTAAAATTCATGTTATTGGTGATTTTCTTCTCCTCCATCAAGGCTGAATATCTCATTGCAGAAATGAAATCCAAGGTGAGGCACTGAAAAAGAAACTGGGTTTGAATCCCAGGTTACCCACTTACAAGCTGTGTGACCCTGGCAACCCATTTAACTCTTCTGATCCTCAGTTTTCTTACCTATTTCATGAGATGGATTGAACTTCGGATCTTCAACTACATGACATGCGCAAAGCCAGACCTGCTTCCCACATCCCAAGCCCTTAACAGACATAAGTAACCAATTCTGGCTCTCATTCCCACTGAGCTCACATACAGACTCAGAATACAGGGCAGCCTCAATCAGTGGATTCAATTTGGTACAAGAAATAACATATATTTATGTTATACCTGCCTAGGTAACAGATGATGTCTAAGTCCTTTCCTTTTCAGATGTTCTCAGATTCTGTGATGCTAACGTGGCAAAGTGATGGCACAAATAAAGTCTTGAAAAAAATTAAGTAAAGGATGCGAGGGGAAAGAAACTAAAGGGGGGGGGGTGTAGGACACAGACAAATATGAAAGATGACAAGGTAAATCCCTATTTTTAAATGACAGTAATTAGGTCCTCCATGCCTCTTTGTGCCTACGAAATGTTAGCCGGGGGGATGCAGGTGCCTGAAGAAAGGAGAAGGTATGAGACCCAGGTTACAGCACAGTCCACCTTCACCCAATTCTCCTTCACATATCTCACTATGCTTGGACCCACTGAAGCTACCCGCAACAAAAAATCAAGTACACACAAGCAAAACCTTCAGGAGAGGGAAGGGGGGTGTCATGATAAATGTTTAACAGCCAACTTTGAGGATAAGAGAGGAGATAAGCTCTGATTTGTAGCATTTGCCGATTTTTGTGGTGTAAATACTCCCACCATTGTCAATTTCTAGCTATCAACAAAAAGCTGCTCAACAGGATTTGGAAGAAACGCCCATAACTGGCTGTCAGGGGCCTGTGTGAGCTGAACTCCAACACACCCTTGAGAAGAGGAAAACGTAGGGCTAATACCAACCACTGAGTATCTTTTTGCAGCACCCCCCCCCAAGAATTTTACATTATTATTCCGTATATATCCCATTCCTGTTTCATGGGGTTTCAGATTAAATTCCATTTGCCTTCTATTGAGGAATTGTAACAATACTGGTGTCACCAAAATGGAGCCTGGCTCTAGGAACCAGAAGCCCAATGAAGTACAAAGAACCACTGATTTGGCTCAGCCGACTTAGGCTGATGCCACATGAAGGGGAGGGGAGATCTCAATCATCACTACAGATGCCATATCTATAGGGAGACCTCAACCCCCAAGGTCCTTCACAGAGTCCACCATGCTCCAATCATTCCTGGCTGTTTTTCCTCCCATAACATCTCTCACCTGGGTTTCTGGCATTCAGCACATATTTATGGGTCACTTATTATGTATCAGGCACTGAGCTGGGAACTTGGGCTACACACACACACGCACGCACGCACGCACGTGCATGCACACACATACACAGTCTAGGAGAGGAGACAGACATAAAATATGACAATGAAATAAGTTCAGGAGATTGGCTCAAGATGGCGGAGTAGAAGAATGTGCTCTCACTCCCTCTTGCGAGAGCACCAGAAGCACAACTAAGTACTGAGCAATCATTGACAGGGGGACACTGGAATTCACCAAAAAAGACACCCCAAATCCAAAGACAAAGGAGAAGCCGCAATGAGACGGTAGGAGGGGTGCAATCACAATAAAATCAAATCCTATAACCGCTGGATAGGTGACTCACAAACTGGAGAACAATTATACAACAGAAGTTCACCCACAGGAGTAAAGGTTCTGAGCCCCACATCAGGCTTCCCAACCTGGGGGTACAGCAATGGGAGGAACCCCAGATAATCAGACTTTGAAGGCTAGTGGGATTTGACTGCAGGACTTCGACAGGACTGGGGGAAACAGAGACTCCACTCTTGAAGGGCAAACAGAAAGTAGTGTGCACATCAGGACCCACGGGGAAGGAGCAGTGGCCCCATAGGAGACTGAACCAGACCTACCTGCTAGTGTTGGAGGGTCTCCTGCAGAGGCATGGGTGGCTGTGGCTCACCACAGGGAAAAGGACACTGGCGGCAGAAGTTCTAGGAAGTACAAGAACTGTCGTGAGCCCTCCAGAAGTCCACCATTAGCCCCACTAAAGAGCCCACAGGCTCCAGTGTTGGGTCACCTCAGGCGAAACAACCACCAGGGAGAGAATTCAGCCCCACCCATCAGCAGACAAGCAGATTAAAGTTTAACTGAGCTCTCCTCACCAGAGCAACACACAGCTCTACCCACCACCATTCCCTTCCATCAGGAAGCTTGCCCAAGCCTCTTAGATAGCCTCATCCACCAGAGGGCAGACAACAGAAGCAAGAAGAACTACAATCCTGCAGCCTGTGGAACAAAACCCACATTCACAGAAAGATAGACAAAATGAAAAGGCAGAGGACAATGTACCAGATGAAGGAACGAGCTAAAAGCCCAGAAAAACAACTAAATGAAGTGGAGATAGGCAACCTTCCAGAAAAAGAATTCAGAAAAATGATAGTGAAGATGATTCAGGACCTCAGAAAAAGAATGGAGGCAAAGATCAAGAGGTAGAAAGAAATTTTTAACAAAGACCTAGAAGAATTAAAGAACAAACACCTAGAAGAATTAAAAACAATCGGAGATGAACAATACAATAACTGAAATGAAAAATAAACTAGAAGGAATCCATAGCGGAATAACTGAGGCAGAAAAATGGATAAGTGACCTGGAAGACAGAATGGTGGAATTCACTGCCATGGACAGAATAAAGAAAAAAGAATGAAAAGAAATGAGGACAGCCTGAGAGACCTCTGAGACAACTTTAAATGCACCAACATTCACATTATAGGGGTCCCAAAAGGAGAAGAGAAAAAGGAAGGACCCGAGAAAATATTTGAAGAGATGATACTCAAAAACTTCCCCAACATGGGAAAGGAAACAGCCACCCAAGTCCAGGAAGCACAGAGAGTCCCAGGCAGGATAAATCCGAGGAAAAACATGCTGAGACACATAGTAATCAAATTGACAAAAATAAAAGACAAAGAAAAATTATTGAAAACAACAAGGGAAAAATGACAAAATAACATACAAGGGAACTCCCATAAGGTTAACAGCTGATTTCTCAGCAGAAACTCTACAAGCCAGAAGGGAGTGGCACGATATATTTACAGTGATGAAAGGGAAGAACCTACAACCAAGATTACTCTACCCGGAAAGGATCTTATTCAGGTTCGACAGAGAAATCAAAAGCTTTACAGACAAGCAAAAGCTAAGAGAATTCAGCACCACCCAACCAGCTCTACAACAAATGCTAAAGGAACTTCTCTAAGTGGGAAACACAAGAGGAGGAAAGCACCTACAAAAACAAACCCAAAACAATTAAGAAAATGGTAATAGGAACATACATATTGATAATTACCCTAAATGTGAATGGATTAAATGCTCCAACCAAAAGACACAGGCTCCCTGAATGGATACAAAACCAAGACCCATATATATGCTGTCTACAAGAGACCCACTTCAGACCTAGGAACACATACAGACTGAAAGTGAGAGAATGGAAAAAGATATTCCATGCAAATGGAAATGTAAAGAAAGCTGGAGTAGCAATACTCATATCAGATAAAATGGGCTTTAAAATAAAGAATGTTACAAGAGACAAGGAAGGACACTACATAGTGATCAAGGGATCAATCCAAGAAAAAGGTATAACAATTATAAATATATATGCACCCAACAGAGGAGCACCTCAATACATAAGGAGCCATGAAAGAGGAAATAGACAGTAACACAATAATAGCGGGGGAAATTAACACCTCACTTACACTAATGGACAGATCATCCAGACAGAAAATTAATAAGGAAACATAAGCTTTAAATGACAAAATAGACCTGATAGATTTAATTCATATTTATATGGCATTCCATCCAAAAACAGCATATTACACTTCCTCCTCAAGTGCACACGGACCATTCTCCAGGATAGATCACATCGTGGGTCACAAATCAAGCCTCGGTAAATTTAAGAAAACTGAACTCATATCAAGCATCTTTTCTGACCACAACACTATGAGATTAGAAATCAATTACAGGGAAAACAATGTAAAAAACACAAGCATATGGAGGCTAAAAAATATGTTACTAAAAAACCAAGAGATCACTGATGAATCAAAGAGGAAATCAAAACTACCTAGAGACAAATGGCAACGAAAACAATCCAAAACCTATGGGATGCAGCAAAAGCAGTTCTAAGAGGGAAGTTTATAGCTTATACAATCCTACCTAAAGAAACAACAAACATCTCAAATAAACAATCTAACCTTACACCTAAAGGAACTACAGAAAGAAGAACAAACAAAACCCAAAGTCAGTAGAAGGAAAGAAATCATAAAGATCAGAACAGAAATAAATGAAATAGAAACAAAGAAAACAATACCAAAGATCAGTAAAACTAAAAGCTGGTTCTTTGAGAAGACAAGCAAAATTGATAAACGTTTAGCCAGACTCATCAAGAAAAAGAGGGAGAGGACTCAAATCAATACAATTAGAAAAGAAAAAGGAGAAGTTACAATGGACACCACAGAAATACAAAGCATCATAAGAGACTACCTATGTCAATAAAATGGACAACCAGGAAGAAATGGACAAATGCTTAGAAAGGTATAACCTTCCAAGACTGAACCAGGAAGAAACAGAAAATATGAACAGACGGGGCTCCCCTGGTGGCGCAGTGGTTGACAGTCCGCCTGCCGATGCAGGGGACGTGGGTTCATGCCCCAGTCCAGGAGGAACCCGTGTGCCACGGAGCGGCTGGGCCCATGAGCCGTGTCCACTGAGCCTGTGTGTCCAGAGCCTGTGCTCTGCAATGGGAGGGGTCACAACAGTGAGAGGCCCGCGTACCACAAAAAAAAAAAAAATGAAGAGACGAATCACAAGTGATGAAATTGAAACTGTTATTAAAAATCTTAAAACAAACAGAAGTCCAGGACCCGATTGCTTCACAGGTGAATTCTATCAAATATTTACAGAAGAGCTAACACCCATCCTTCTCAAACTCTTCCAAAAAATTGCAGAGGAAGGAACATTCCCGAACTCATTCTACAAGACCACCAACACCCTGATACCAAAACCAGACAAAGATACTACAAAAAAACAAATTTACAGACCAATATCACTGATGAATATAGATGTAAAAATCCTCAACAAAATACTAGCAAACAGAATCCAACAACACATTAAAAGGATCATACATCATGATCAAGTGGGATTTATCTCAGGAATGCAAGGATTCTTCAATATATGGAATTCAATCAATGTGATACATACACCACATTAAAAAATTGAGTAATAAAAACCATATGATCATCTCAATAGATCCAGAAAAAGCTTTTGACAAAATTTAACACCGATTTATGATAAAAACTCTCCAGAAAGTGAGCATAGAGAGAACCACCTCAACATAACAAAGGCCATATATGACAAACCCACAGCAAACATCATTCTCAATGGTGAAAAAATGAAAGCATTTCCTCTAACATCAGGAACAAGACAAGGATGTCCACTCTTGCCAATATTATTCAACATAGTTTTGGATGTCCTAGCCACAGCAATCAGAGAAGAAAAAGAAATAAAAGGAATCCAAATTGGAAAAGAAGAATTGAAACTGACCCTGTTTGCAGATGACATGATATTCTACATCGATAATCCTAAAGATGCCACCAGAAAACTACTAGAGCTCTTCAATGAATTTGGTAAATTGCAGGATGCAAATCATGCACAGAAATCTCCTGGATTCCTATACACTAACGACAAAAGATCAGAAAGAGAAATTAAGGAAACAATCCCATTCACCACTGCAACAAAAGAATAAAATATCTAGGAATAAACCTACCTAAGGAGGTAAGAGACCTGTATTCAGAAAATTATAAGACACTGAGGAAAGAAATCAAAGATGATACCAACACATGGAGAGATATACCACGTTCTTGGATTGGAAGAATCAATATTGTGAAAATGACTACACTACCCAAAGCAGTCTACAGATTCAATGCAATGCCTATCAAATTACAAATGGCATTTTTTACAGAACTAGAACAAAAAATCTTAAAATTTCTCCGGAGACACCAAAGATCCCGAGTAGCCAAAGCAATCTTGATGGAAGAAAACAGAGCTGGAGAAATCAGACTCCCTCACTTCAGACTATATTACAAACCTACAGTAATCAAGACAGTATGGTATTGGCACAAAAACAGAAATATAGATCAATGGAACAGGATAGAAAGCCCAGAGATAAACCCATGAACCTTTGGTCAACCAATCTATGACAAAGGCGGCAAGGATATACAATGGAGAAAAGACAGTCTCTTCAATAAGTGGTGCTGGGAAAACTGGACAGCTACACGTAAAAGAATGAAATTAGAACACTCCCTAACACCATACACAAAAATAAACTCAAAATGGATTCAACACCTCAATGTAAGATGAGACACTATAAAACTCTTAGAGGAAAACATAGGAAGAACACTCTTTGACATAAATCACAGCAAGGTCTCCTTTGACCCACCTCCTAGAGTAAAGGAAATAAAAACAAAAATAAACAAATGGGACCTAATGAAACTTAAAAGCTTTTGCACAGGGACTTCCCTCGCGGCACTGTGGTTAAGAATCTGCCTGCCAATGCAGGGGACACGGGTTCGAGCCCTGGTCCGGGAACATCCCACATGCCACGGAGCAACTAAGCCTGTGTGCCACAATTTCTGAGCCTGCGCTCTAGAGCCGATAAGCCACAACTACTGAGCCCTTGTGCCACAACCACTGAAGCCCATGTGCCTAAAGCCCGTGCTCTGCAACAAGAGAAGCCACTGCAATGAGAAGCCCGCGCACTGCAATGAACAGTAGCCCCTGCTCAAGGTAACTAGAGAAAGCCTGCGTGCAGCAATGAAGACCCAATGCAGCCAAAAAAAAAGAAAGAAAGCTTTTGCACAGCAAAGGAAACTATAAACAAGACGAAAAACAACCCTCAGAATGGGAGAAAATATTTTCAAATGAATCAACGGACAAAGGAGTAATATCCAAAATATATAAACTTCTCATGCAGCTCAATATTAATAAAACAAACAAGCCAATCCAAAAATAGGCAGAAGATCTAAATAGACATTTCTTCAAAGAAGACATACAGATGGCCAAGAGGCACCTGAAAAGCTGCTCAACATCACTAATTATTAGAGAAATGCAAATCAAAACTATAATGAGGTATCATCACACACCGGTTAGAATAAGCATCCCTCAGAAAATCTACAAACAACAAATGCTGGAGAGGGTGTGAAGAAAAGGGAACCCTCTCGCACTGTTGGTGGGCACGTAAATTGATACAGCCACTATGGAGAACAGGATGGAGGTTCCTTAAGAAACTAAAATATAATTAGAAAATGACCCAGCAATCCCACTACTGGGCATATACCCAGAGAAAACCATAATTCAGAAAGACACATGCACCCCAACATTCACGGCAGCACTATTTACAATAGCTAGGTCATGGAAGCAACCTAAATGCCCACGAATGGATAGAGAAGATGTGGCACATATATACAATGGAATATTAGCCATAAAAAGGCACGAAATTGGGTCATTTGTAGAGACGTGGAAGGACCTAGAGACTGTCATAGAGAGTGAAGTCAGAAAGAGAAAAACAAATATTGTATATTAATGCATATATGTGGAACCTAGAAAAATGGTACAGATGAACCGGTCTGCAAGGCAGAAATAGTGACACAGATGTAGAGGACAAACGTATGGACACCAAGGGGG
>RJWK010002385.1:0-21496 GCA_004363435.1 Platanista minor | reverse complement strand
TAGGTGCACAGTGGAGTCTGGTCTCCTTTCCCAGAGACCATCTTCTATTCAGAAAGTATAAATTGTATGTTATTTATTCAACAATCTCTTTGCCCAGCTATTATAAGACAGGCTCTCTATTAGGTATAGTGATGGCACAAATAAAGGAGAAATCAGCTCTTCTCAGTGCATCTTCTTCTGGTGGGTGTGAAGTAATTGAGCAGGGTCTTGAAAGAAAGTAGAAATGTGCATCCCTGGCAAAGAGATGACAAGCGCAGTCACATAGGGGAATATACACATGGCTGTGTGAGGAGCATGAGGTTCTGCCATGGGCTAGTGAGGCAAAGATGTGTAGGACACAATCTCTTGCCTGAAGAAGCTCACAATTTGGTGGGAGAGACAGACTTAGAGTTGCAGTGCAGACTAACCTCACAGAAAAAGTGCTGTTCAAGTTCACACACACACATACATATATACATGCGCACACTTCTCACTAATGGGCTCATGCTAGTACCATACAGATAATAAAGATGGGGTCAAACTGGTCCTGACTTGAAGATGTGTGCAGTCCTGCTAGGGAACCAAGACTTACATATGACAAAAGTGAAGTGTGGTACTCTCTTAAGAGGTAATAAACTTCATGGGATTTTAGATTGGAAGACATTATTTCTGGATGAAAATGCAACCAGGAAAGACTTCATAGAGGATGTGATGGAGGACTGAGAAGCATCCCAGTAAACCTGGCTGATTCTGAGCACAGCATGTTCATGCCTTCCTCCAGCCAGCATTTGCTGAGCACCTACTAAGTTTCCACACTGTGCCAGATGTCAAAGGAGACACGAAGATGTCTTTTCTGGGGTTCCCCTCCCTCTGGTCAGCATTCTCTTTCTTGTATTTAGGTGAAGGTGCCAATCATCCCTTTCAGTCTGGCCAGCAAGCTTCAAAGAAGGGCACAGCAGAGGTGTCACAAGCTAGAATCTCTGGTGCTAAGAACGGAGGTGTAAGAAGAATTAGGGAGTGGATTGAGGAGGAGGGAAGCAGGCTAAGGAAGTAAACCTATCGAGGGCTGCAAGGTTGAATACCTGCAAGGTTGAATGTGACCCCTCCCATTGTTACATCAAAAACAGGGGGGCAATGACTCCCTCAAGTCAGTCTATTGAATTCATTACTTAGATGAAAATAGAAGCATAAAAATCAACCTCCTAGAACCTAGTTGTATGTTTCCTCAAGAAACGGAAGGCCCCCTCCCCCTGCACAAATAATGCTCCATTGTAGTTTGACAACTTGTTACCTGGACCAATGCTGAACTCTACAACACACCCTTGCAGCATCCACACCTGCCCTGCCTGCCCTGAGTCCCTGATCTAAACTATCTAAGTGTGTTCTCTTTGTGGAATCCTTTAATCTATAATTATGTGGCAAATAGCTCTTATACTGCCAGTCCCATAAGCAGCTGCCTGGGAAACCTCCTTCTATAACTCATATCCAGAACTAACAGAACTTTAGTGAACTGAATTCTATTAAGTCCATGGCTGTTATGTCTGAAAGACACTTAAGGAGAGGAAGAAAGGATAAGTTAATGTTTCCGTAACATCTTTTAAGCCTCTCTCCAGAAGTCTGGGCCAAATCTCTCCCACAGTGGTTCAAGGGAGGAACAGATGTGCAGCTGACCTCCTAGGGAGTGAGAGCACGGGTTCTGGGCAATGGAAAAAGAAAATGAAACAACGTGGAACACTTCAGTATGTGTCAGGCATGGCTCCAAGCACCCTACTCAGGTGAACTCAACAACAACCCCAGGAGGGAGGTGTGCTACTATTACCTCATTTTACAGAAGAGGCACTAGTGAGGCTAAGTGATTTGCTCATGTCACACTGTACTTAATGTACGTGGTGGAGGTGTGATTCAGTAGTGCTCTTTCAAGGCCCTTGGGAAGACAGACCACACCTGTTCTCCAAACCTGCACCTCACCTTTGCTCAGGGGTTAAGAGTCAGACCTACCTGAGCCCCAATCCTGGGACTGCCTTATTAACCGTATGAACTTGAGCAAGTTATTTAACTTCTCTGAGCCTCAGTTTCCTCCTCTGTGAAATGGGACTAATACCTATGTCATAGGGTTGGTGTGAGAATTACATGCAATTAAATGAGCTTGGCAACTAGTAAGCTGTCGACACAGGGAAATGTTAGTAGCAGTAGTAGTTGTGTTTGTGTCCCAGAACCACAGAATGTCAAGTCTTAGAGACCCTCTAATCCAATCTGGAATGAATAAAAGGATAATACATGAGCAGATCCAGCCTTAGTGTCATATGTTTTCCGGTATGTTGCAGGCTACAAGCAGAGGACCATAAAAATCTAGAGTGCTTTGTGACTGTGTCTGGAACCTCAGATATTCCTAGCACAGCAGTCCAAACTAGGGTTAAACCCTACTTCTGTCACTTAACAACTGTGTGACTTTGGGTAAGTTACTTAGGCTTCCTTAGCCTTTGTTTTCTTCTCTGTCACATGGGGATGATAATAGCCAAACTGCAAGGCTGTGAGGATGAGTCAAAGTGTGTACAGTATTTAACACAGTACCTGCATTTCTTTATAGAATCACCACTAAACACCGCTTAGGGGTATACTTTAAAAAAGGAAGTGCGTAGCAAAAACTTTCTGACCTCCAGAACATGTTCAAAAGCTTCTCTCCCACCCAATGCTAGGGCCTTTGGTGTCAGCCACATGAATGAGGTCACCTCACCCCATATCTCAAATTGGTATCCAAGGTTCCATCCTGCCCCACAGTCTTGTTTATCCCACAGTTTTTTTGTGTGTGTCATTTTAATTTGTTTTTATTTAAATCAGTTGTCAACACTTAAAAACAGCAAGCCTTCATTTATGGTCCCACATTCCCATAAGGCAAGAGTCCACTTAAGCCTGACCTCTTTCATTGAAGCCAGCTTGTACCATTTTATCAGACTGGGCTTTTTTCATTCTTTCATTTCATTACATCAATTGCCTACACCTACAGGCATTTAAATTTGTAAGCCCTTTGGATTCAATTTAAATTTTCTATGTTTCTACGGCTTTTCCTAATTTATTTAAAATTAAAACGGAGTGGGTAGGGACTGTTCATTCAAGTCTTTGAGTGACTCCAGTATTCCTGGTCCACCATCTGTTTAAACAGATCTCTTTGGTGGGACCTAGAAGGCAAGGGAGGCACCTGGATGCTGCACCAGCCCCCTTCTTGCACTGGTCCCTCTCTAAGAGGGGAGATTTGCTCTTGGAAGCCTCTGCTGTTAGATTGTGGAGAGGTCTCTCTGTGGGATTCGGAGAGGGGGCCATGTAGAGTTGCATGGAATCAACTGCTTTAATGAATACTATTAAGGCAGCGGTGTCATCATTAATTAACGAAATAAGGATGAAATTAAAGATTGAGGGAACAGGGTGTGGGAGTGGGTTAGTCATGTGCCTCCCCCCCACCTCCTGACCATGCCGCCCCCCAACTTTTGCTTCCTGATACAATCCTGAAAGACTCTGTCCCAAGACTGAGCCTCTGAAGCTCCCATACACACTCTTTGTCCTGGGGTTATGCTGAAACAGCTTGAGGAGACCACAAAAGTTTAGTTGCCAGCCTGCTCTCAAAGCATCATCAACAGTTTGAAAGGAGGCAAATAGCTTTAACCACATTGTACAGAAGAAGAGAGAGAAACACAGACTGGGAAGTAAGTGGATTAAGGCCACACAGCCAACGATATGTGTGTATCTGGACAGACCCTACCTCTTTAGGGTTGAAGGCAGCAGTGAAAACTGTTACTTATTTCTTCAACAAACACATATTGGGAGCCTGCTGTGATTACTGTAGACCCTTTGAGAATATAAATAATTCTTAACACACGGCCCAGGCCTTCTAGTGAAGGAAACAAGACAAATCCACATGAAATGTTAAGTAATAGACTCATTCATTCGGGCAAGCAAGGAAGAGCAGGGCCATTTGCAGACAGACAGGTTCCCCTCTGTTGGCTGGGTGGCTCTGAGCAATTCTCTTCCTTTCTCTAACCCTGTTTCCTCTTCTCTAGAGAAGATAAAAATAATCCCTGCCTCTTGGCATTTTTGCATCAATGAGATAGCAACATATCAGAAAGTACTTTGTAAATAATGACGTCCTAATCCAATATAGCTCATTACTATTAGTAGTGAACACCTACTATGGACAAAAACAACCTGCTTAACAAATGGGGATGTAAGATTAATCAAGAAAGTCTATTCTAAAAGTGATTACTAACCGCATCCTACTAAAAAGACTTCATAAGAGAGCACGCACCAGAAGGAAAGATGCCAACAAGAAGAGCTCTGAGTTCCAAAGAGGGAGGCTACCCAGTGTCAGAAGGAAAACCCTGGCTGTAGGGTCGGTCCCCCAGGTTTGGGGCTAGTGCTGCACCAGCTGACTCTGCTACCTTGAGCGATTGGCTGAGACTCCCTGTGCCTCCGACTTCTCATCTGTAAAATGAGGTTATGTGGATTTAATTATCTGCACGGCTCCTCCCAGCTTGACAGGCTGTGATCTATGGTCTATGGGAGGCTGGGCCTTGAAAGCTGAATCAGATTTCAGTAGAGGAGTGGGAGCTCATGAATAAAGACACAGGGGCAGAGACAGGAATGTACAAGAGATTGGGAATAATAAAAAAAACCTGGGCTTCCCTGGTGGCGCAGTGGTTGAGAATCTGCTTGCTAATGCAGGGGACACGGGTTCCAGCTCTGGTCTGGGAGGATCCCACATGCCGCAGAGCAACTAGGCCCGTGAGTCACAACTACTGAGCCTGCGCGTCTGGAGCCTGTGCTCCACAACAAGAGAGGCCGCATGCACCGCGATGAAGTGTGGCCCCCGCTTGCCACAATTAGAGAAAGCCCTCGCACAGAAATGAAGACCCAACACAGCAAAAATTAATTAATTAATTAATAAACTCCTGCCAAAAAAAAAAAACCAAAAACCTGACATTTATTGAGTGCCTACTTTGGGCCCTGTTTTAAGTGCTTTATGTGTATTGACTCATTAAATCCTCATAACAACCTTAAAAAGTAGAAAAATTATCCTTCCTGCTTTACAAGGGGCAAGATGGAGGCACTGGGAAGGAAAGTAGTAATTTGCCCAAGGTCACCCAGCTTAGTAGAGTAAAGCCTGGGATTTGAGCCGGAGTAAGACCCCAGAGTCTACACACAGAACACCAAACCACTAGAATAAATTATAGGTCACACAGCACGAATGTGTTGAGGGGATGAGGTGTGAGATGAATACACAATGTGACTGCAAGATGGTATCTTTTCTAGTGATCTTTTCTGCTCCTAAGTCTTAGCAACAAGGCTGGGGCCATGCATTCCGCCACTGGTGTGCCCAGCCAACCACTCTGTCCCTCAAGAGTGGACTGCTAGGCCAGAAAAAGTAAGGTCTTCTTAATGGAGACTCAGAAGAGAAAGGGTGTTTCGAGGTCACCTGCCCAAACTCCTCTCTATCAATATTTTACTGACTTGAACAAAGAGGCCCAGGGAACTTAAATGTCTTTCCCAAGACTTCATACATTCATTCATTCATTCACACTAAACATCTAATAAGTATCTTGTATTGTAAAAAAGGCCATGGAGGTGTACGGCTGAGCTAAACACAGATTAAACAAAAGTAATAAAGAGAAGCAAGTCCCCTAATGGGGAAACGGAGGTGGTGTTGGGAACTTGGAGCTGGAGAACTTAACTTAGGCCAGGGGACTAGAGGATGCCTTCTACAGGGAGTTAAATTTAAGCTGAGCTCTTAAGGTTGGGTTATCTAATTACAGAGAAAGCAAGGAATGAAACTAGAAACCAAGTGTCCATAGCCAGTCCTCCTCAGGCTTTGTGTTAGAAAGTTAAGGACATGTTTCTTCCCACCATCCAGTATTTCTCTGCAGAGAACAAAAGTGCATTACAGACACCCTCTTGGCACACCAAGCTCCACTGTGCGAGAAGCAGGGAGTAAGACTTGTTATTCCTCTTATTATCTCCTATTACTGTCTGCTTCCATTTTTCCAGGGCTTTGAATTTGTAAAGCAGATAGGAGTTTGATGTGACCTGGATTATACAAACACCTGTGTGGATGTCACTCCTGTCTTCTCTCTCCAAGAGAAATTACTGCAAGTGTGTGTGTTTGAACCAACTTGGTCATTATACCATTTGAGTTCTTCCCTTTTCCGTGGCCTATTTTTAGATTCCTTCCCCCATTTTCTGAGCCCTGTTAGAATAAGGTTTTCATTTTAATCACGCTCTCTGGGCAGGCCAAATTTAGGCATAATGAAAATAAAAAGTGTCATGCAAAATGCAATGCCAGAGGAAGCCCAGCCAGGCGTGTGTACTGCATCCACAGCACATGCTGGCCAGAGCAGCAAGCAGGCTTTCCAGCCTGGGACCTGATGTTCTCCCCCAAAGCAAGGCAGCCCATTAGCGCTCAGCTTGAGAATATTCTGTTGCATAAGTAATGTAGATCTGAGCTACTCTGTCCCCAATCCCTTCAGCAGCTCCACAGCAGATAAAGAGTTTGATAATGCCTGGCCCAGCATGGGGCAGCCCTCACCTTGGGGACCCTATGCCACGGCTTCTGCCAAAAGAAATAAGACTAGTCTGGTCCTGGACTGCAGATTTATCCCTAGGGTATTGGTTTTACACCCTAGCTGCACATGAGAATCACCTGGAGTACTTCTAAAAATACTGCTTCCCCAGGAAGACACCGCAGACCAAAGTGAATCAGAACCTTTCAGGGTGGAACTTGGGCAGGAGGGTTGCTCTCAATTTTGTTTTCTTTAACATCTCCCTCCTCCACTCTACCCCCGTGATTCTAAAGTCCAGACTGGGTGGAGAACCTTTGTCCCAAAAGAACTGGGAAAGGGGAGGCACATCTTGTCGCTCAAAATGTTCCCACCCTCTCCCTGCCCCCATTAGCATCACCTGGGAACCTGTTAAAAATGTAGACTCAGCCCCCAACTGACCTACTGAATCAGAAACTGCATCTTAACAGATTTCCCTGGACTCTGGGAGATGTATACTCACATTACAAATCGAGAAATATTGCCTTATTCCCCTGTTTTGGGGGGAGTTTTTTTGTTTGTTTGTTTGTTTTTGTTTTTCATTCAAGGCTATGTATAAAGCCACCAGGACTTATGTCTAAGAGCCCAAATTCAGCAGCCAGACGCTGCTGGGCTCAAAACCATTCTGCTGCTTATTTGACTTTGGATATGTTATATACCCTCTTTGTGTTTCAGTTTCCTCATCTGTAAATGAATTACAGCATTTATTTCACAGAATTGTTGAGCGAAGAAAATTAGTTAACACTGCTTAAAACAGTGCTTGGCTCCTTTTAAGTGTTCTCTGAGTGTTATCAATTATTACCATGAGAGGGATAACTGGGTGAAGCCCTAGACTCCCACCCACCCTGATGTTTTCACATCCCCCTATTGTGTACAGAAAAATTCACTGCCATACCAAACTGATGTTACCAATTGTATGGTAGCACTTATGTCAGGGTATTAGGTAAGGGTTAAAACAAATACATGCAGCATGAGGATGTACATACCTTTGTTCCTTCTTTTTTAAATCATTTTTTATTAAAGTATAGCTGATCTACAATGTTGTACACCTTTGTTGTCTTTTGCTAAAAGGGCTTCACTTGGAGAGCTAGCCTCCCCACAGTCAGCAGGGCACTGAAAGATGTTACCAGAAGTGACTGCTTGCTTACGCCATCCACACTCCCTGATGCATGATGCTACCTCAGTGGGCCAGAATGCAATGTGTCTTTCTTGGGGTTGGGTCCCACTGCAGGTGAGGAATGGAAAAGTCCAGTGCCCACATTCACTTTGGCATGAAGATGGAAAACATATGTCCCTAAGATTGGGATGCCTTGGGTAACAGGCTGTCCACAAGTTCTCTAATACTCCTTCTTTAGTTTTTTTTGTTTGTTTTTTTTTAAGCAACTCACTCGTAGTAAATAGAATGTGGTGGAAGTGATAGCATATAACTCACAACCTTAGGTTACAGATCAATTCCTCCGGGGAAGGCAGCTACCATGTCATGAGCTCATCAGGTAGCCCTACAGAGAGGTACACATAGTGAGTGACTGAGGCCAAGAATGAGCCATCATGGAAACAGATCCTCCAGCCCCAGTCAAGTTTTCAGATGACTGCAGCCTTGACCAAGAACTTGACTGCAACCTGAGGAGAGACCCTGAGCCTGAATCATACAGCTAAGCCATTTCTGGACACCTGACCCACCCAAACTGTGAGATGCAATAAAATTTGTGGCACCAAGTAGAATCCACCTTGTGCTCTTCCACCCACTGGTGACAGATCAAGAAGAGGAAGGTTGTGTGAGTCATGGAGAGAGCTCTCCCTGGCCCCACCTTCTGCCATCTCCCACCCTGCTTGGTTTTCATTTTCTCTGTTATTGCACCCCATGCCCAAGAATCTACCTCTTGGGAAGACTACGGGAGGACTAGCAGTAATCTGGATAAATTTATCTTGCATAGGAGATGAAAGTGAAGAAGTCCTGAACTTCAGGACCCTGGGGGCTTCTCAGTAAGAAATTCTGATCCCTGAATTTCCTCAATCCTCCTTCCCTGAAAGGGCCAAGACCAGCCCCCATAAATGAGAATGAAAAGGAAGCCATCACCACCCGCAGCCTTGGCCACCCACCATGATGAAGTACATCTGGAGTGGCCCTGGGGAGCTCAGTTACTCCAGACCACTCAGGTCCCGACATCTTCCCGGCACTAATGAGAAGACCTCTGGAATGCATTTCACAAACTGAATTGTCCTGACCTCTCACTGTTGTACCCATTCCTCAGACCTTGGGGATTACAGAGAAACTCAATCTCCTGCTGCCAGTCAGGATTAAGTTTTAGCAAAGGAAAATGAATCTTGGGTAAACTGCTCCTCCCCACAGTCACCCTCCTAAAGATTAGCACAGAACAGGGGATTCAAGGGCTGATGGGTCACTCTAAGGTGACTATCCTCCATGTTCTCCTGACATTCCTCATGGCCTGTTAGTAAGCAAAATGATCTCAGAAAGCTTCTCAGTCCCTGTTTTCTTAGCTTCTAAGCCTCAAATCAGGTTTTCTTCTACAGAAAGAAATAACAAAGATGTCTGGGATTTACACTGTCCTTTGCCCTACGGAGCCCAAAGGATTTTATGCACATTTTCACAGTAATACAGTAAAGTCATCTCCCAGGCCCTGGATGCCTCCTGATTCAGCCAAGGGAGGAATCAAAGCACAGAAAGGTGAGTGGTTCCTTGGCTCCCCACTGCCCAAGGGGTAGATCTGGAATTCCACCTGGTTGGTCTAGAATCTGTTGGCAGTTTACAGGACCTGCCTAGGGTTCTAAAGTGCCAGAGCAATTAGGCAAAGGGAAGACAAAGGCAGAGCCGGCTCTCAGCTGGGCGAACGCAGAGGAAATGTGAAACTGGCACAGCCGAGCCTGAATTCTGACCATTTGCTATAGGGGCACCATCCTGGCCTCACACCTAGTCAAAAGCCATGTGCTGTTGGCTCAAGAGTTGCCTCACGGGCTCCCCTGGTGGCGCAGTGGCTGAGAGTCCGCCTGCCGATGCAGGGGTGGACACGGGTTCGTGCCCCGGTCCGGGAAGATCCCACGTGCCGCGGAGCGGCTGGGCCCGTGAGCCATGGCCGCTGAGCCTGCGCGTCCGGAGCCTGTGCTCCGCCACGGGAGAGGCCACAACAGTGAGAGGCCCGCGTACCGCAAAAAAAAAATGACAAAGAAATTCCTCTCAGCTCTAAAGTTCTAAGAGCCGACAAATATGAAATCTTTGGAGATATAGCAAGGGACATAGCATTAATAGAATAGGAAGTAGAAGACCTTGATTCTAGTCTTGGCCCACTAGCAGCTGTATGACGTTGGGTGAATCACTTGACTTGGTTTCCTCACCTATAAAATGAGGTGGTTGGTCATATTCTCCCCTAAGGTCCCTCCCTGTTTGGCCTCTATCTCTAAATTCAATGATTGTACAATATGTGGAAGGAGCTATAGTACAAAAAGTCTGTTCCAGACGTTGACTCTTCTTTGCTTCATCTCTTCATCTGTCCATCCATTCATTCATCACATATGTACTGAATGCCTATCACAAGGCCAGGTTCTCTGTTAGTCACTGGGGCACAACAATGAGAAAGATGAGCATGATTCAGTCCATGTCCTAATCACAGTCAAGGAGGAGAAGGAGAGAACTAAATAAATATCACAAAGTGTGTGTGAAAAGCCAGGGGAACAAGGGAACTTGGTACTTCAAGGAATGTAAAGCAATAGGATTGAACAATGAGGTGCAAGGCAGGGAATGGTGACAGTTGAAGCTGGAGAGTAGGCAGGAGGCAGATCTAAAGGATCAGATACTCCAGCTTAAAGATCATTTCTCTCTAAAGGCATTCTAGAAGAGATCACTGAGTGATTTTAAGCATGGTTGTAATGGAAATAGGTTTTTGTCTTTTTTTTTTTTTTTTTTTGCGGTACACGGGCCTCTCACTGTTGTGGCCTCTCCCGTTGCGGAGCACAGGCTCCGGACGCGCAGGCTCAGCGGCCATGGCTCACGGGCCCAGCCGCTCCGCGGCATGTGGGATCTTCCCGGACCGGGGCACGAACCCACGTCCCCTGCATCGGCAGGCGGACTCTCAACCACTGCGCCACCAGGGAAGCCCAGGTTTTTATCTTGAAAAGCTTATTTTATGTTTTATTTTTTAAAAATCTCTATTGTGTACCAGGGATTGACTAGATGAAAATAAAGGAATCTATCTAGGATGCCAGTGCAGTGATTCAGACAGGAGATGATTTGAACTTGGACTAGGAAGGAGATGAAGAAACATGGAAGAATCTAAGGAATAGTTACAAGCTAGAAACCAAAACAACAAAAAAGGGCAGTTAGATGTGGAGGTGGTGGAGCTTGAAGGAGAGGGATTCCAAGAAAGACGTTCAGGAGGCTGGGGAACCATTACTAAGGATGCCTGGGGATCCATGGCTTGCTCTCCTGACTCAACGGATGTTAAACCAAACAAAATAAGTTTTCCTTACACAGCTGCCCTCCCTGAGGCCCTTTCAGGTGACAGATGCCCACCTGGGACTGGTCTGCCCTGTGCTGCCTTACCACGCCCTTCCCAGAAGCTCTGTCATGGTTGTCTGTTCTGTAGGAAGGAGAAAATCACAATAGTTCTACAATCTATATGAACCCTGCCTCTCCATCTGGGATAGTAGAAATCCAAGTGCAAAACCCAAACTCTTGCTGGGAAAGGAAGAGAGACTGGCTGTGATTTTATAAGACTTTTCTGCGTGTGAAAAAATCAAGCAAAAACAGAAAATATCCCTGTAGTTTGTGGCATTTGGGGCTTGATTTATCATCGGCTTCGATATATCACCATAACCAAATTCTACAATGAAAATCATCAAAACATTCTGAATTACTACAGTCTCCCAGTTGATGAAAAATCTCTCTCTTTCTCTTTTTTTTCCTCTCTGTCTCTATGTGTAAGCGTTTAGCATTCACATACTCAGTCAACCTTATACAAGCCTCATGCAATATTAAAATGTTTATGCAACCCTTTCTGTGCTTGAAGCAGCAGCAAATGTTCCTGGTGTGCAAGGAATGAGGAGAATAATGTTCTCACACTCTCAGGAGAAAACCCAACACCAGACCAATGCCTGTCTTGCCCTTCATGATTAATCGGCACAATAAAACAGATCTCGTTCTCCCCGACTACCTGCCACCTCTTTGGGACCCGAAGCATTGACTGAGCACTGAGGAGAGGGCATCTCCTGGTTTCTTTGCCATAAGGAACAGAGAACTGGACTGACACTCAGAATGCTTTTAGCTAAGCTCATGGCTGCAAGTCTACAGGCACATGCTATGCTGATATTAGTCCGGGGTCAAACTTTAAAGCATTTAAGGGGCCATGTTAATGGTGCGACATTTCAGAAAGGTTTGCCTTCAGCTGCTGTACTCTTACAGGAGACTGATTTCCAAATACATGAACTCAAATCCAAGTGTTAAAGATTAACAGAGAAATTGGTCTTAATCCAGTATCCTTCAACCATGATCGTGAGATTTGTGATGGAGCAAATACTGCTAGAAGGAAAAGAGAGGCTTAGAGATATCAAGTAATGGTCTCAGAACAGCACACAGTTCAGAAGCATCTCTCATCGTATAGCTTTTGTCCAGCACAGGAAAATTAAAATATCAGAGCTGAAAGGGTAGGCCTCTAAGATTATTTTATATGGAAGGAGTCAAGGTCCACAGAGGCTAAGGAATGTGTTCAAAATCCCTAATTTGTGGTTCATGTTTCTTCATCTCCTTCCTAGTCCAAGTTCAAATCATCTCCTGTCTGAATCACTGCACTGGCATCCTAGATAGATTCCTTTATTTTCATCTAGTCAATCCCTGGTACACAATAGAGATTTTTAAAAAATAAAACATAAAATAAGCTTTTCAAGATAAAAACCTATTTCCACTGTCTAACGCAAAACCCCACTGACCACCTAAGAAGGGGCAAGCAAGGCATTTCCAACAGGAAACACACCTGCTCCGTGTAGTTCACTGTAATGATGTGATGTTCTCTAACGTACAGGTCTTCTCTGCTTATGAATTGCTATCAAGTAATGAGTGCTTTGCAGAGTTTACCTATCAGAGATGATTTCTGGTTATTATTTCCAGTCCAATTTGTTTAGTGAGCTCTCTTGGTTGAGGGCAGGGTCAGGGACTTAATCGGCAGTCTCAAACTCCATCTGAGGTGACTCATGTCCCTTCTGAGAAGCTGGTTCCACGGCCTGAGAAAGCTCCCACCACTGGCTTTGCAAAGGGCCCTGGGGTGATGGGTGGATGGGGCTAAACTAACCCAGCTCTACCCTTAGGGCCTACTGGAGTTGAGCTTGTAAATTCTGGTGTCCCTCCCAAGACCAGAGAGCTGGGTGAGAAGCAGTCCAAATGTCCGTTTGTAAGATCAGAGAACAAGAACATCCCTTACCCTCAGTCCTACTGCATGGAGCCTAAGATCATTACCAAGCAAGGCTGTACATGCTTTAGGCTCTTCACAGTTGTTCTGACTACAGTTTATTTAGAGTCAGATTATAGGTCTGCATTTACATGAAGGAGGTGGGTCCACTACTAAGATCATTTCCATTTACAGAAGGAAATACATTATTCATTAGATTAATTCTCAATGAATTGTGAACCCATCCTAATACTACTGAGTTCTCATGTTAGAAAAATCCCAGGGTACCAGGGCAAAGCTGACCCAGATCCTCTGAAGCCTGTTGCTGCAAGCTATGAGCGTATATACCTACTCCTCAGCCTGGTATGGCCCTGGTCTGTGAGGCACTTTCCCCCTCCTGGACTTTGATCTCTCTTCCAGTAGCTACAAGTCTCAGCAAATACTCTGGGCTGATAGGAGCACAGGAGCTGTCAGCCTCTGGGTGAAGATTTGATATTTCCATTAAGTTGATGCCATAATTTGCTGTCTCTCCCAAGGTTTTGCTTTCCAATCTGGGCATCCTTCATCACTCCCTTGGCAAACTGAAGTGGCACGGAGCCACTGGCTGCTGAGACGTTTAACACTGACTTGGCTTGGATTTGCTGAGACAGAGTGTTTGTGTAGCCTATCACCCCCTCTATTCAATGTGTAGTGGATGTTTCAGTGAGGCTCTTGACTGTAAATACCTTCAGGAAAACGTTTTTCAGTCATTTCTTTTAACTCTGTGAACAAATACATACTTTGTCCTTCACAAAGACACTGATAGCAAAGACTTCTCTCTCCTTTCAACTGAATTAATCATGCAGGGGGAAAAATCCCCAACCTTCAAAGAGTAGGGTTGCTGCTAATGCAGTCTAAGAGAAAAATCACTGGTCGATTTCCAGGATGTGGGCATAACCCAGTATGCCCCATTGACAGTCATTACCTCCCCAATCCTAGAAACAGATCTGGAGGTTTCAAAAGAGACTTCAGCTAAGAGAAGTCCTACTGGTGCAAGGTCTTCTCCAGTCTCCAGCCCAGGGCTCCTGAGACCTGGCTATTCCAGGTGATCCATTAACAGACAGCATCAATATCACCTGGGAGCTTGTTATAAAGGCAGAGTCCCAGGACTCACCACTGACTTCCTGAATCAGAATCTGCATTTTAACAAGATCCTCAGGAGATTGGTATGTATCTTAAACTTTGAGAAGCACAGTTCAGATCTTTTTTCCCCTGTGCCCTTAGGTATGACAACTCCACTATAGGCTGAACTCCTAGTTCCTAATCAGCTCCTCTTTTGTTTTTACTGTTTGCGCTGTGACCCATGCTGACCCATCCCAACACTGTTGACCCAAGTCAGTTTATATTTTTGGCTTCTCATCCCACCCTCATTCTAATTTACAGCTTTTAAGGCACGAGTCTACCAAACACAATGCCTTCCCAAGGTTCAACACCTAATAGTTAGCCATGGTTGTTGATAAAAATCACTTAACCTGTCTAGGCTACATTTCCCAAGATGCTAAATGGCCATATACATGTGTGTCACTCTCTGTGGGACACACATGCCAGGAGGACAAATGAGGCCATTCATATTTAATAGCACTCATTATTATACAGCAAGTGTAAGGTATTATTTGTGAGCAAATATACAGCAAGTGCAAGGTATTATCCGTCTAAGTTAATGGCTGCTATCTCCTGAACTGGCTAACCATTTTCATTGCATGCTTAATTCTGAGACTGCTAGCAAAGCTGCAGTTTCACAGTGCTCTTCAGCTGCGTAAGGTCTTATATACAAATATCTCAGTGTACTTAACAGGCTATTTGAAGTAACTCTAGCAACAAGAAAGGAATCTTGAGTTAAGGGTGAATTTTCACTATTATACTGGGAGGTGAGTTCCCCTGCCTGCTTTGTCATCTCTATGGAGATGGACAAGCAAGGGACTGTAATGTGAGACATCTCACTCAACAACATGAAAAGACTGGATTGGAATTTTGGATTCTCAGAAGTTAATTCCACAGGACTCTGGACAAATGACAGGACTGGAGAGGGTTAAGCAAGATTATGGGACAAGCAGGAGGTAATTTCAGAAAGCTAAGTGTGGAGAGTCCCATCACATCAGTTTCTGGCAGGGGGTCTCACAAGCAGGAGTATGTCCAAGAAGCAGAGACAGAGCTCCATGTGTCAGAATCAGGAAACTGAGGTGAAGAGAAAGGGGTGGATCTCTTAAGGGGGAAAACAACAGAGCAACAACCAAGAAACCCAAAACTGGTTGTTTATGGAGGGGTGGAATACACAGAATGAACATGAGAGAGAGGCATGTGCACATACGGCCAACACAAATGCCCTAGCCCAATTAAAAGGACTTAGTAAACTGCAAAGGGCCATGCAAATGTTTGATATATTATTAAAATTGTCCTAAGATACACATCAGGAATGTGAAACTCCAAAATGCTAGTGAAATTAGATAATCTGTCCAGTAAGGTCACAAATCTGGTAAGGTCAAAACCACTGACTTCTCAGCTAATGCTGTCTGGGGACAAGGTGAGAAGAATACTTCTTACTGACTGAGAGTTCTAATTACATGGTATGTCTATCGTCTACATGGTACCCACCCAGTTAGTAATAAAAAGTGAACAATTCAGCTGAGTTAGCCAGGTTTTGTGGGCTTGACACAATGCCAAAAGCCAGGCTCATCAATTCTCTCAACTGATTTGACAGGTTATCTTGGGAAATGGGTTGACAGAGCTGGAGGCGGAAAATTCTAGGGGAAGGATCAACTCTAAACAATTAGGGCAAAGCTAATATGTAGAAACTAGATAGAGTGGGAGGCGACAGTAAAGATTTGCCAAAGTTAATAATGAAGTTGGTTTACACATCAGCTATAATGCCAATATAATGGACATTCTGTCAGGTTAAAAATCAAGATGAAGAACTGAGATTGCAACAGGAAATACTCTGTCCAGAAATGTCAACAAATGCAAGGGGTGTGAGTGTGGGAAGGGGAGACCACAAGAAAAAGGAGGGAAAGAAAAAGAGGGGTATGAGTCTATACTCCCGAATTGGCAATCGGTCCCAAACCACTTTACTGCACCAAATTTAGAAGTCTTTCCACATCACTCACACCAAAGCCACAAAGACCAGAGTTCCCCGATCCGCCTTCAGCACTAACTATACCATCAACTACAGCAAGAAAAGCACACACCTTCACTTCAAATCATGGCAGGCAAAATTCCATTTGCTTTACCTTTCAAAAGAGCAGAAAGACAATGCAACTTATTCAGCTCTCTTAGTTAAGAAAAATTTCCCCTTAAGACAAGCTCCCCCAAACCTTGTGATCTAAGCCAAATAAAGAGGCAGCCATCACTCAGGCTGGGTAGTGAGGGGGTAAATCAAGTGGTGACAAGGAAACAAGCAATTGTGACCATGTCCTTTTGTATAGCATGGTAGCCAGCAAATAATAAATAACAACATGAGCTGAAGGCAAATCTTGAAGCTCTATTTTGCTCTAAGTTGATTCAGAAGCTGAGAAAGTAGGAGAAATTAGAAATATTTGGGAGGAATATTCAGTGGCTCTACTATGGCATATACATCAACAGTCAAAACATACTGACATAAGGAAGAAATGGCCTTTCCATCTGAGACTTCAGCAACCACTAGCATTTCTATCCTCAAATAATGTTACAGTGCACTTATTCCATGCCATTTTCATAAAAAATAAATTAATGAGTCTTCTTGTTATATACAACTGAAAATGAAGGTACAGAGCCTTTTCTCCCTCCCCTCTGATCACAGTAGTGGACGACACCAGTGCTTCACCCAGATCCCCTTGTACAGCCTTCTACTGACTCTGCATGGACCAACCTCCCCTCCCCAACCATGGCTATGTTTAGGTATAAGAAAGCCTAACTCCTTTGCTTTGAGTTGGGAAAACACCAAGGCATAATTTAAGCTGCAGAATTCCCCTATAAAATCAGGTTGCAGCACACCAACTGAGGGAATTTTGCCTGAGATCACACCTTAACTTAGTTTCTTCCCTTCCCTATTGTGCTTCCCCCACTCTCTCAGAATTCTCCCCTGGGACCACTTCTTTAGTAAGTCACTTGCATGCTAATTTTTATCTCAGGTTCTGTTTCTGGAGAACCAACCCAAGACAATTAAGTTTTATCAAAGTTCTCTCTGACATTCAGGATAGGCTAAGTTATACCATGAAAACATGTAACACCCCAAATTTCAGTAGCTTAATACAAGGATTACTTCTTTTCCATGCTACCTGTCCACTGAGAGTTAAGAAGCTGTCTCTGCTCAACTTAATCACTCAAAGACACAGGTTTACAGAGCCATCATCTTGAACATTGCCAGTTACCATGACATAATGAAAAGAGAAACTGAAAGACTCAGCCAGCAATATGTGTTCCCTCAGAATTAGCACATATCACTGCTGCTAACAACTCATTGTCCAGAACTAGTTCCATGGCCCCACCCGACCAAAAGCATCCAGGGGTGAACTGTACTAATGACTTCTATAGTAAATCAGAGCTTAGAACCCTGATATCTGTTGCCTCTCTATGAAATATGGTTTGCTTTCCATGAGTAGCAATTTATCCCCATAATCTGCTTACAGATACTTTCTCCAAAAGACTCTGTGGTGGGTTTAGAGAAACCAAGAGCTGAAAAATATTGCTACTATTCCAGCTTTCCCATGGGATGGTAATATAGCAATATTAGACAATCCATGGTGAGTGCATTAGTTTCTCCATATTCAAAATGAACTAACAAGAATTACTTTGTGTGGTTTTTTACTTGGTCAGGATATATATGGCCTAATGAAAACATATGAAATTACTATTTCAGAAATTGGATAGCAAGCAGCAGAAGACTGTGACCTCTGAGAAGAGGGCAGCAGGTGAGATGAGCCATATAACTGACTCAGTTTTCTATCTGGAGGCACTTGTTGTACTGTGGTACAACACGGGGGAGCCCAAACATGATCTTGCTGAACCCAGGAGACAGGCATTGAGGTTCAGGGGTACTGAGGTGGTTGGAAATTATGTGATATGGTACCAGAAACAAGGGAGCTATACAAAGAAAGTGATCCACAAATCTGCAGAGAGGTCTCCTTTAGTCTTTGGCTGAACACTACACTGTACTTATGCAGGGCAGACTTCACAGGGCCAGGAAAATGACATCTACCAAAGAAACAAAAATTACCACAGGATAACTCTTCCCTTGTATCCTAGAGATCGTATTTCAATCTAATGAAAATTGCACAGGACTGGGAGACATTAGAGTTCTCACCAACACAGTTGAAAATCCTCAATTAATTCAGTACAGACCTCAGAAAGTCCAGTCCTTAATGGTGGGCCTAAGCTAGCCTTAGGTTAAATGTCTTACCTAGGAAAATTTAAAAATAAGCCTCGAAAGGATTGAACTGATTCAAAAGTAAATTGCCTACCAGAACAAAATTAAACTATCTATCAAGGAAGACAACAAAATCCAGGCAGTCAATGATGTAGCATCAATAATGTCCAGCATACAATAAAAGAATTAGCAGATGGGCAAAAAAAAAAAAAGCAAGAAAATGTGATCTATCACCAGGAGAAAAGTCTAGTAGAAACACATTGGAAATGATAGAGAAGAATAAATTAGCAGTCAATGACTTTAAAATAGGTATTATAAATTTGTTCAAAGATTAAAAGGAAAATATAAATTTAATGAGAAAACAAAGAAGAAATAACAATAGAGAAATGGTAAGTGAAAAAAAAGAACCAAATGGCAATTCTAGAAGAGAAAAATACAATGTCCAAAATGAAAATTTCACTGGATGGGCTTAACAACAGATGACACTGCAAAAGAAAAGATCAGTGAATTTGAAACCAGGCAATAGGAACTATCCAAACTAAAAGTAGAGCGAAATAGAGAATAAAGGATGACAAGAACAAAATGAACATAGTTTCAGTGATCTATGGGAAAATATTAAGTAGTGTAACATACAGGTAATAGGCCTAACAGAAAGAAAGGCTGGATAAGAAAAAAATGTTTGAAGAAATAATATTTCTTCAATATTATAAAGAAATAATAATAAAGAAGAAAAAGTTTTTTGCAAAAACAAAAAATTTTCCAAGTTTGATGGAAAATACAAACTTATATAGATCTAAGAAGTTCAATGAATTCTAAGCAAGATAAATACAAAGAAGCCTACACCAGGGTACATCATTATCAAATTGCTAAAAATTAATGATAGAGAGATAAAAGATTTGCATACAGATGTGCACAGGAACTTTATCTATAATAGCTCCAAACTGTAAATAACCCAAATGTCCATCAACAGGAGAATGTATAAAGAGTTTTTAATATAATTATACAATGGAATACTATTAATCAATAAAAAGGAATAAACTGATACACACAACATTTATGGATTTCACAGATACTATGCTAAAGGAAAGAAGCCAGACACAAAAGAACACATATTGTATCATTCCATTTATATGAAGTTCTGGAACAGGCAAAATGAATCTATGTGAAAGAAATATGACTGGTTGCCTATGTAGGAGGGGTTACAGGTAAGGGGAATGAGGGGTCTTTCTGTGGTGATGGTAATGTACATCTTGATAAGGATAAGGGTTATACAGGTACATGCAACTGTCACAACTAGTCTGTACACTAAAGAAATGTGCATTTCTTGGAATATATATTATTTTTTAATAAAATAATTTAAAAAGTAAAAAAATCAACATTTGTATATGAGTGGTCAATAATGTACTTTTATTTTTAAAGTACAAAATACTTCAAAAATATCATTTTACTGGTATCATTTTACCACCCAAAATGACGTCCATATGTGCCTGTGGATGCCTGAAATTCCAAGTAATTTACCTTGAAGCTCTGTGCCTCTTCAAAAATCAAATGGCCTTTAAACGGGGCCACATTGAAAACCATTTGCACCTTATTATATATTAGTTTCTCAGCTTTTCTAAGAATGTGTTTTGTGGGGATTGCTGAGTCAAATACCACGGGGGTCACAAGAGATAGTTTTTCTTACGTGTTCTAATTTCCCCTCAATAAACATATATTACATATGTATTAAGAAAAATGAATGAAGTTTTTTTAAGTAAATGAAGATCCTGGTTGACTGGGCAGGGTGGGTGGCCCCAGCAAGATGGAAAACTGGCAGAGGAAAAAGTAGCTCAGAATTACAGAAGACAAATTTCATCATCTTCAAGATTTCAAGTAACTGCCTTCCAATTCAGACCAGCAAAACATTAGGATAATCGAGGCAATTTCCTACACAGAGAGACATGACAAGATACCTTTAAGGAAATTTCAAACTCAGAATGAATACATTAAAAGTAGATCACAACATGAGCTTTTTGTTCATGGCAAAATGAATGTCTCGTCATTCCCAGCACTCATCACATTCTCTCCTGCTTCCCTATTTTGCCCATATCCCTCCCAGAGGGATGGGCCTTTCACTCCTCTGGAATGACTTTTTCCTTATATCTGCCAATGGAAAATCCTCTTATCCTTTAAAAGTGTCCCAAGGGTCATTCCCCAAAAGGCCTTCGCTGAGTGCTCCCTTCTCTGAACTTCCATGGCTCCCAGTGTCTGTCTTATGAAATCTAGCATAGCTTGGTATTGTGGCTCTCTACAACAATAATGATTCCAATAATAACTACCATGTACTGTGAGTTTACTATATGCTACTAAAATAGTAGCATACTAATTAATAATCAGGTCATGTAATTCCTTCAGTCACTCTTCAAGGTAGATAGCATTAACCTGATTTACACAGGAGGAAACCAAGGCTTAGAAAAGCCAAATAACTTGCTCAAGGACAAAGGCAGTCTACTTAGCAGATCTAGGATTAGAACGAGGGCTGTATGACTCCATAGCTTTTGTTCTTAACCACTATACTACCACCTTGACATCCATGTCTCATTTATCCTAAAACAACAAAAACAAAATTTATCTCTATTTCTATATCACTTACAAATGACAGGCAGAGTGCTACACTTTCCTTGAAAGGAGGGATCAAGGTCTGCACATCTTTGTATTGCTTCCTGCATCTAACATGGTGTCTGGCAAGTAGGTACATCCCAACATACGTTGAAGGGATGGATAGGTAGACAAGCCCATTGCAAGACTCTAGTTCTTTCCCTAATTCCAAAAATTGTATTCCTAGAGCATCAAGCAACTGAAATGAATGATTAAATGAATAAATAAATGGAAACAAAAGAATCTTAGTTCCTACTTCAAATATAGTCTCAGTATTGGGTATAAATCATGTGGTTTTGCTTAGTCTTTTTTTTTTAAACATCTTTATTGGAATATAATTGCTTTACAATGGTGTGTTAGTTTCTGCTTTATAACAAAGTGAATCAGATATACAAGTATATATAAGTATATATACTTATATATAAGTATATTTAAGTCCATGCCACTCTCTCACTTCATCCCAGCTTAACCTTCCCCCTCCCTGAGTCCTCAAGTCCATTCTCTATGTCTGCATCTTTATTCCTGTCCTG